>JALJCO010010390.1:10000-19833 GCA_023101725.1 Atherinomorus stipes
AATATCTTTGATGGACACTGACCTTTTCAAAAAATGTTACTAGATTTTGCCACCTTGAGTGGTACTAAAATCTGGTCTGGCCCATGGACTAAAACTTGGCTGTCCATTGTCAGGGACTCTTGCACACCTCTTAGACAAAAGCCCCGTTTCCACCAGCGGGTCTGGGTCGGGCCAGATTGGTTCATGTTTTTTTGCATCTCCACAGATAAAAACTGGGACTTATATCCGACCCGACCTACTTTTTGGTACTCTTCGGTAGGGGTACTGAGCTAACCAATCCGGACCAAAGAGGTGGTACTAATGCACAGCAACCCGTTGATTCGTTGAAAAATCCGTCATTTCCTGCGTGATCCCTCTGTTTCTGTCTCTGTGGTGCTTTGGTGTTTCACTGTGATGTCACATGATCATGTAGCAGCGCTATCTGATTAATACTCCACCTCCAGGGTAAGGGGACAGTTGCTGTAGGGACGCAATGTGAAATGAACATACCTGTACCAAAACCCACCCGACCTGGCCTGACCCAACACAGACCCACAGGTGGGAACGGGGCTTAAAGATATACTTGATGTTAAAAAGGCACTGAAGGCCTACCTTTGGAGCTGGTGACAGCACTCTCAGTCACGCACAGTTTTTTCTGTCCTGGAAAAGCAAGAAAATCTTTTGTGAGAATAGCCAGCAAAAACTCCAAACCATTTATGGGTTAGTGCATTTCACACACCAAAAAAAATACAATTGGTATACTGTGAGCTGCAACTTGAACTTGATCCTGAAATTATGTGTAGATGTGAAGAGACACAGCTCTTGTCAATTTGGAGGCTATATTAGAATATACATTGCACTAGACGCACGTGCACACAAAAGCAATATTATATCCAATCAGGGTTTCGTAAACGTGCTTTGGTGTTAACTTCGCCATGGAGTGACTTCATGAGGACATGAAAGACTTTGTCACAACTCTGTATGAATACTTACTCATGATGGGTCTAAACCAGGAGTGGGGAGCCCTGGTCCACAAGGGCTGCTGTCCCTTCAGGTTTTCCATGTGGCACTACTCCAGCACACCTGATTCAAATCAAATGGATCTAACACCCAATCAAGTTCTGCACAGTGACTCATTGATATGAATCAGGTGTGCAAGAGCAAGGACAGATGGAAGACCTGCAGGATGAGGGCCAACGTTCCCTACACCTGGTCTAAACCATTCTAAAATATTTGAAGCAGTTTCAACAGTACTCAAGCTTATAGTCACCTATGACAAAACTTGTCAAGTCAATGGTGCCTGGTCTGAGCTGGTTAAAAGAAATTAACAAAAAGGAGTTACCTTTGTAACTCTTGGTCTCATTATGGGTCGACGCCATCTTTTTTTCTTTTTCCTAGAAGAAACAATACTTCTAAATAAATAGTCTAACAATTACAAGCAACATATATATGTAAAATATTCTACTCTAACTCCAAATTAACATATAATGATTTACCCATTGAAAAGTTATACACTACAATATGGATCTGCAAATTTATCTAACAATACTGGACATATGAGTATATCAAAGTCCCTTTGTCACTGCATGTTTGCTCCCTCCCCCATTGGAACACATACAGCAAGTTAGCATTACAGGTATTATTTATGGTTTTCCACACATTACCAGATGTGCTGGTGGGCTCTTCAGGCATCTTCATTTCTTGATTTTCTAGTGAAAAGAATAAACAAAAGGCCCTTCAACATCTTCAGTTTGAAGTGATAAGAGGACTACTTTGTAGGAGTGTGTGTGTTTTTATGTGTGCATACTTGTATCACATCACTACCCTCAAAGTGTTGGTGACACAATCTTGACTTCAAGTAATTTAGCAATACAATAACAAAATAAGTTAAGTTGTTGTTAAGTCAGTCAGAGTCTTATTCATGTAAATATCCAATGTTTAAGGGGAATTGTTAACAGTGGCTAGCAGCAGCTAGCCTTCATGCCGTCACATCAGCGCTTGAACGAGTTGCGGTCGGCTCATTGTTTTACATGTAAAATGGAAGCACCGAGCCGGCCATGACCTGCACCAGGTTCAACACGGAGCCAGAAGTGAGAGACAAGCAACATATCAGCTGATTACACAGGAGTTAGCCACAAGCTCTAACGTTAGCCCGTAGCATGGTTCGCCTTCAAAATGAGAAGATGCATATGGTTCCAGCCGAGCTTAAAATAGTTCCCGTTTATCAAGATGAGGATGGCGGCATCTTTGGAAACAGGGGGAGAAGGTCTCTGAGGACTGGATGGTCCTGGGAAATCCTGTCAGCGCTTCAGAGAATGAGCTGTGTCCATGTAGCTCCATCTCTGCTCTGGTTAACAACCACAGGTGGAGGATCCAACAACAGAAATTATGCAGATCCATGTGATATAAGCTCCAGCAGACTGGGGAACTTTACCGGCCAAAATGTGCAGCAGAGCTCAGCCCGTTTACCTGGTAAGTCCAGCCTGCTTTATCCACTTTTAATGTAACTCAGGATGTGTAGGAAAGTTAAACGTATCGTAATCCTTACGAAACTGTCAACATAAACCTGCAATACAACATGAAGGCTGAGCCACAACTGTACAAAATAAAAACAGCTATGAAACCATTAGCCTCCATGTTAACGATTAGCAGAGGTTCTTGCACAGGCGTCACGTCCAGTTTGACATGTAAGCATCACAGTCTGCTTACATGTCCTGAAATGCAGCTGCGTTCCCTTATAATAAATTTATGCAGGTGCTCATATCTGTTACATAAAACATAATGAATAACGTTTTAGTCTATAAAACATGGTGAAAAACGTCAAAATCATGTCACCAACACTTTAACTGTAGAACCTCACTATGAACTTCACGCTGATGGCATCATTTAGATCACCATTGGGTATATTCATCGTAGCAACTGTGAACCTTGCTGGTTTTGTGGTAATAATAAAGCAAAACCATGTAACTAATACATGAAAATATGATCCTTAATCCCCAACATACCATGAAGGGATACTGGAAGATATTCAACACCTACCCCTTAGTCCAAGGGTACAATCTGACTCTTCACTGCCTCCATCTTTAGCATCTCCTCCACCTTCTATCCCACGATCATCTCCATCGCCATCATTGTTCATTTCGGTGTCACATCCCCAAGCTTCACCGTCTCCATCGTCTTCGTCATCCCCATCATCCTGCTCACCTTCATCTGGCTCTATGTCCAATTCATCTAAAGAAATGCATGAATGATGCAAATAAATATCATTGTTGTTCCAAGTTTGTAGTCCTGACATTTTCTGACGGTACTATTCTGATGGAATAAGTTTTACCTAGGGACCACATGTAATAAATTGCTCCCAGGCATCTTTTTTCTGTGGCACATTCACATGGGCTAACTTAAGTCTGAGAAAAACCCTAAATTCACATATCTAGCAGATATGACATCAATGCGCTGCATATTGCATAACATCTGTTCACACGAGTTGCGTTTTCATTGGTTCTCAACAGCAGTGGATGATGACTCAGAACAAAAGTGTGTACACATACAGACTGCAAATGCAAGGACAATATAAAAAACTCGTGGACATTTGTTACCAATGCATCGAGAACTTGTCCCATGTTCTTGTCCAATTTTTCATATATGCCCATGTGTGACTGGTGAAACTTCCTCAATCACTGCAACTCCAAAGTTAATGTTTTGCAAATGATCATAAACAATAGAATTAAGAAGGAAACCCATTTTTCAGCCTCCATTCTTGACCAAAAAGGAAATAAAATGTGCTGCTACTGCTAATCATGTGTCAGATTCCATCCAAATCACAGAGATACCCATTTGTCTTGGATTAGTATTATCACAGGATCTTGGAGCTCAGCAAATTATAGAACGTTATATGCAGGGGAATTGTTATATTACAAATAACCGACATGGCCGATTCACACGGGATCAACATTGCAAACTCTGTAATTATTACAAGTTCCATGTGATCCCTAGGGAAAACTAATTCCATCAGAATTGAGCTCAAGTCTGAATTTACATGTTCCAAATTCAGCCCCAAAATACTTTAGTCTTATTTGTTGTTTAATTTATACTATCTGTAATAAATTTGCTTTATTTGTAATAATTTTGTTTGCACTACGTACCTTCAACCTCAATCTCGTCAAGAGACTTCCCCTGGAATTCTCCAACAGTTCCTTTCTCCATTGCAAGTAGAAGCTTTGAGATTTTTGCAACTTCTATAGTTGCCTCTGGCAGACGATAAAAGTCTCTGTGGACTCGTATATCATGGCCCAAAAAGTTGGCAAGTTGGTCCAGCTCATTATTCTTGAGATTGAGGATTTGGGACAATGTTGCAATGTGCTTGCGAAGATGTGTAGACCTCAGATTTTCAGGATTCTTTGCACCACACATCTGTGCAAAAACTCTCATGCAGTCCTGTCCTCTGTAGAAGCTCGTGTAGGGGCACTGTGGCCGTCCAAAGAGGAAGGGATTATCCTTGTGCACATTACATGCGTCTCTCTTCTCTACAAGAAGCACTGCTGCACTAACAACCTCAGGGTTTAATAAAACAGCAACTTTCCTCCCTCTTTTGCCAATAATTTCCACCCTGCTGAAGTGTCTGGCTAGCTTTTGTTCAAATGGTGACAGGCTAGCAGCAAGGTCACTATGAAGCTCAGTTTGGTCTCTTTTCTTGAAGGACTCAAGCTTCATTTTTGAGACTTCTCCAGCACGGCGTCTATTAAAGAGGATTATTTGAGCAAGTGTCACCCTAGCAAGTTCTGAGTACGCCTGAGGAGACTGATGCTCTTTCAGGTTTTCAATGGCGCCTGCTGATTTCTCTTCCAGGTACTTGTGCAAAAGTTGAACATCCTCTGTGAATGGTATGGTAGATGGTTTATTGAACTTTGACTTGCTCAACGTAGCCAGTGCAGTGTGTGAGACTTGTCCTGCCCATTCTTTTGTGCAGAGCTTTGTGAATCGTTCTGCTGCTTTGATCGAAATCTCATCCTGTGCTGAGATGGCTCTGCAGAGAAGAATATCACCGACTTTCTTGAGCGAGTGCCCTAATTTCAGGGCAAGACTTGGTGTGGAATACGAGTGCTTCTCTTCATCATATCCAGCAACTGTTTTAACAGCTCCGATGACTTTGTAAAAATTGTTTGGTTTTACAGCATCTTCAAAGCTAAATATAGAATATTTCTGTCTTAAAGTCAATAAAAGTCTGCCCATTTCTCGAACCTTTGTTCTGATGTACTCAAATTTTGTTGGGTCACTCCCATGCTTGTTATAGAGAGACTGAGCCAGCTGTAGTATGAGAAAGTCATTCCGTACTACAGATGCTATTTCATCTTGCCTCATCTTTCCAAGGATCTGCCACACTCCAGTGGAAATTGCTTGGGAACAGGTGGACTCTGCAATGTCAGCCAGAGCTAAGACTTTACTCTTAACACTGGCTTCAGTTTCTGAGGCTGTCTTTGACGGGCATCTTCGTGAGTGGCGCCACAGTTCTTTACGGACAAACATACCTTTACAGTATGTACAGTGCACATACTTTTGGGTACCCACAGAGCTTTCTGATGGTCCCTGTCTTCTTTTTACTTTAAGTTTACCGGCTTTATTTTTCACAACCTCTTGATTATGTTCATAATTACCCTTGTTCCGCAACTTCTCAAGCAACCTTTTTCTCTCTTTAGAATTCTTTGGGAGCAAGAACGCTTCTGCAATGTCAGGCTCTTCTTTTTCGTGTTTTTTAAGATGACGGGCAATTTTAGATTGCGGTTTTTTGCAAACGTAGCAATAATTTTTCTGGGTGCAAGAAGAACCTTCTTTGGCTGTTGGGGTTTCAGTAGACAAAGACTCGGCTGTTTCTGCTGAAAGCGCATGGGTATTATCTGTAGTGGTGGTGTTGCTGGATTCATCATCAGAACAGGGTTGAACGAGTATGGGATCATCTTCCCCATGTTGATTGGGACTGGATTCATGACAGCTCTCAGGTTCGTAATCATCATCAGAACAGGGTTGAACGAGTATGGGATCATCTTCCACATGTTGATCGGAGCTGGATTCATGACAGCTCTCAGGTTTGTAATCATCATCAGATGAACCATCACTTATTTCAGAGTCAGAAACATGTTCATCCGGTACAACATCCTACACAGAAAAACGAAAGCCTCATATTAAAACAAAAGAGTTCATTACTAAATGTCACAATGCAACACAAGCATTTCAAAGTCAGTTAAAAGTATAAAAGACAATGAACATACCAGTGATAAATTCATCTTGAGAAAGCAGGATTTGTGCCACGATCTTGAACACACTAAGAACACATTGAAATTAAAAATTAGCAAGTTGTACTGGTGCATTTGTTGTCGTTTAACATAAATAACGACACGAAACATTGATGTCAAAAATTGCATTTGAGGGAAATAAATACCAACCTTTGCATGTGTAACCAAGCCATTGGAAACTGGATATGGAGCCAATGCAATCCGCACAGTTTTTCAAATCATTGACAGTTGCAGATGTAAATATATGGTGGCACTGAAAAAATAAGAATAAATGACTGTTGAAAAAAAAAAAAAATCACACGAATTTTGAACAAAATTGGAAATTTGGAATAGTTAACCATAGACAAAACTAGAGTATAAGCACATGCCAATAATATTCAATTGATATTAGAGATCAAATTATGTGAAAATTAAACAAAATGAATCTTGATTCTTGAATAAGAATATTCACTTCAAAGGGTGATGGATTTGTGTAAAACATAAGACTTCTACAGAGGTTTTAATTAAGGAGACACTACAGGCAAATGGGGTAAAAAATTTTAACTGGTATCACCATGAAACGTCCCTAGTTTATTCCTCACATCAGGGCTATCATTTTTGTATTGCTAATTTTTTTAGAAATATTATGTTTAATTATGCAAATTAGGTGTTATATTGCTAAAAATACACTAATTTGCGTACATTTCTAGGAAAAAAAAATCTTAACACTGGATTAAACCAGGTTCAAAGTTTCTTTTGAGTTTTGTTCAGATATTAATATACCATCAACAACCAGTAAAAAAGTCATTTTGAGAAAACTGCCTTTAAAGTTTTGAATTGTAAAATTCTCCACATTTTTGTTCTAGAACACTGTTTAGAGACATCAGATTCAATCAGATTCGTGAGAACTACTAAGAAGAACATTTATAGCTCATAAAAACTGATAAATGTTGAACACAGCATGTGTAGGAAACGATCTCAGCATCACTGTCACACGTTCTTACATCTACAGCTGGCAGACAACCTGAGAAAATCATTCCTGTTTCGTTCCAATTTCCTGTTTTTGGAAGGCTTCATTTCCAAACTTTAATTCATGGGCGGGGGGAAGGGGGAAGAGGAAAAGGTAAGAGAATGTGCACACTGATGGAACGGCAACATCATGTCCTGTTGCATCCTGAGGAGGAGAGGGGAGGATGGATGCAGTCATTCTACAGTGATGTCCCTTACAGAGACACTTCAGGAGCAAACTGCTATAAAACCAGGATTTTATTCACTCATTTCCTCCTGAATCGTGTCTCTGAATTAGGGTTGTCAAAAATATCCATACTCCGAAAAGTATCAATACTGAAACGCCATATCGACAACGATACTCATTTACCATGGTATCGATACTGCAGTGTGCGCGCACAGCCGGCTGGTAAAAAGTAGCTGACAGACAGACAGGCAGAGATCCTGACAGCATGTCTCTGCTGCTGGACGCCCAGACCAGCTCGTCTTATTGGAAAATGAAAAAGGAAAAAACCTTGTTTGGAAGTATTTCACATGCAGCAGACGAAAAAGGAAAAGCGGAAGATGTAGACACGTCTGTGTGCAGTGCGTCAAAGCGGTCTCAACTGTCTCCCTACCCTGCCTCCGAGATAAGGGGACAGTTGCTGTGGGGACGCAACGTGAAATCAATATATCCGTATCAAAATCCATCCGATCCGGCCTGGCCCGACCCAGACCTGCAGGTGGAAACAGGGCGAATGTCCTCATAATTCAGACGTGTCAGGTGAACATTGACACACAACAGTTTGGTGTCTGATCAACATTTGGGTGGGGGAGGGGACCAGAGACAATGTCCTCATAATTCAGACGTGTCAGGTGAACATTGACACACAACACTTTGGTGTCTGATCAACATTTGGGTGGGGGAGGGGACCAGAGACAATGTCCTCATAATTCAGACGTGTCAGGTGAACATTGACACACAACACTTTGGTGTCTGATCAACATTTGGGTGGGGGAGGGGACCAGAGACAATGTCCTCATAATTCAGACGTGTCAGGTGAACATTGACACACAACAGTTTGGTGAATGATCAACATTTGGGTGGGGGAGGGGACCAGAGACAATGTCCTCATAATTCAGACGTGTCAGGTGAACATTGACACACAACAGTTTGGTGTCTGATCAACTTTGGGTGGGGGAGGGGACCAGAGACAATGTCCTCATAATTCAGACGTGTCAGGTGAACATTGACACACAACAGTTTGGTGTCTGATCAATATTTGGGTGGGGGAGGGGACCAGAGACAATGTCCTCATAATTCAGACGTGTCAGGTGAACATTGACACACAACAGTTTGGTGTCTGATCAACATTTGGGTGGGGGGAGGGGACTGGAGACAATGTCCTCATAATTCAGACGTGTCAGGTGAACATTGACACACAACAGTTTGGTGTCTGATCAACATTTGGGTGGGGGAGGGGACCGGAGACAATGTCCTCATAATTCAGACGTGTCAGGTGAACATTGACACACAACAGTTTGGTGTCTGATCAACATGTGGGTGGGGGAGGGGACTGGAGACAATGGGTCTGTCCCAAACCGCACTAGAACACTTCAAACACTGTTTTTGAGTATGTAGTGCGTTTATGCTGTCATTTAAGCTAAAATTCAGTGCACTGAAAGTACCAGGATGTTGCCCTAATAACGCCCAAAAATGAAGTGCAGAACGAAGCACACTACCCACACTAAACGGACGCCATCTTGTTGATGTGGAGGAAAAGGCGTGACTTTCAAACTGCTTTCAGAGCTGAATAATGGCGGTGATCGAAGCGGTGGCGCCCCCTGCTGCATCGGAGGTGGTACTGTACTTGATTTAAGTGACATTTATGAAATAATTTAGACATAATTACTAATGTATATTGTAGCTACCAGCTGTTCACTCCCTGATGTCAGTTATGATCTGGTCGTGTGTTTGAGGCCGCGGTTATACCGGCTCAGTAGAGATAGTGCACGTTAGCGGTCAATGCTAGTCTGTCACTTCCTGTAAGTGCAGTGCTCTGTTTGGGTCGGTGTTTAGTGACAACAGTGTGCACAACAGACAAAGTACACAGTGTGCACAATGCACTGAATTCCAGTGCACTCGGGCAAGTGTGCGGTTTAAGACAGCTGTAGCTCAGGTGGAAGAGCAGTCGTCTTTCATACCGGAGGGTTGTGGGATCGATTCCAGGCTTCCACAGACAACATGCCGAAGTGTCCTTGGGCAAAACACTGAACCCGAAGTTGCCTCCTGATGTGCCTATCGGGGTTTGAATGTGTGTGTGACTGGGTGAATGTGATATGTCATGAAGAGCGCTTTGAGCGGTTAGTATGATTGGAAAAGCGCTTTATAAGTACAGTCCATTTAACATTTAAGACAAGACTCCATGTCCTCATCATTCAGACATGTCAGGTGAACATCTGACACTACAGTTTTGTCAGATTACGTTCAGCAGAAACTATTTTCATTTATAAAACGGTGGATTTGGCCTCTGGTCATATTTGCTGCAGGAATTACAGTCAATAGTCAGCAGAGAGAAAAGGGAAGAGAGGAGTAATGAG
>JALJCO010010392.1:0-121595 GCA_023101725.1 Atherinomorus stipes
CCTACACATTTGCAGATCTTAGAACACATTTACAGATTAGCTCTACACATTTGCAGATCATAGTACACATTTACAGATTGGCCTACACATTTGCAGATCTTAGTACACATTTACAGATTGGCCTACACATTTGCAGATCTTAGAACACATTTACAGATTAGTCTACACATTTGCAGATCATAGTACACATTTGCAGATCTTAGAACACATTTACAGATTAGTCTACACATTTGCAGATCATAGTACACATTTGCAGATCTTAGAACACATTTACAGATTGTCTACACATTTACAGATTAGTCTACACATTTGCAGATCTTAGTGCACATTTACGGATTGGTCCACACATTTGCAGATCTTAGTGCACATTTACAGATTTTTATACAGATTTGTGGATTTTTTACACATTTGCAAACGTGATGTTACACATACAAGTGGTTTTACACATTTGCAGGTTCTTGTACAGACACACTAATCTCATTACACATTTACAGATTCATTTACACATTTGCAAATCTGACTGCGCACACACAAATTGAGATACAGACACACAACTCTCCACACACATTTGTAAATAATATTGCAACAATAATACCCCCATAGAAGACTGAGTGCGTCGGGTGCTTTGAAACAACTTTATTACCACCATGCGGAGTCTGAACCCGACGTTGAGTCGCAGAACTGAACTCTGTCAGGGTTTCCTCAAAAAATTGCCGCCAAATTTCGTGCCGCCTCCGACTCTTGGTGTCGGGGCAACTGTTATTTTCTGACAATGGATATTATATTAATTGCAGTTGCAGCTAGGGATGAGCCGGATACTCGTTTCAGACGAGTATCCGAGTATCCGGATAGAGCATTCTTGATGACTACGAGCATGTTATGAGTAAAACTCATCAATATCCGTGCTAGTGCTGAGGGAAAATCCTCATTTGATAACTGTCTGCACGCTCTGTGATTGTTCAGTCACACACAGCGCTCGTGATTGATTTCTGCTTGGCTTGACTCATGCTCTCTTTCTTACTCCTTAAGATTTTCTTCAGCTCACATGCATTTCTTCTTGTATGATATTTAAAGGTACTTCTTTCATAACGTACGCGGTGCATTTAACAAGACAGCTTAAAACAGTGTGTGTCGCGTCCGTCAATGCCTCCACTCCACCCGTTTGTTCTTTTTTTTCCTTTTACCGTCTACCTGTGCTTAGTTTGGCTGTGATATAAATTCAATTGTAAAAACTTTGCTCGTACTGAGCGTGGTGCTTTTGAGAAGGATACAGTGAACAAGGCTGACGTTTCCCTGTTTGCCATCACTGGATGTTTACACGAATCACCAAGTTCACACAAAGTACACACAAACGCACACAGCTGAACTCACTAACAAGCAGTTATTGTTTTTATTGTATATGGCTGTTCATAAAAAGAAATATAAATAATACAAATTAAGCTTTATATACTATAGGCTTTTTATAGGCTTTGAATACAGTCGATATTTTAACTGCTGCATAGCACCACACACTCTGTGTGGGGAAAAAAACCAGAATGTTAGGTAATGAAAATAAATTGAGAAAAAAAAAATAAGAAAAAAAACAGTTTGATCATAATATTAAAAAGATTTTTTTTTTTAAGTTGTGTTAAGTATGAAAACCTGTTCATGCATACTTCGTAGTTCATCATTTCATACTGCATGTGTTGTATCCACTTGAAAATGTGTATATTCTGAATATGTTCTGATTTTGTTTTATTTTTTTAATAACTTGTTCTGTAAATAGTTCCTTTACTGTTGTGATAACAAAAAAAAAAGAATCTCAATTCTGAGGCTGTTCTGTAGTTCTCAAACAATAAATCAAGAAACTTTTGATCAATCTGTTTCAATTTCAGACTAATAATGTACCGATTTAAGCCTGATTTAAGATGGTTGAACAGATAGATAGTGGTGTACTTGCTCTATTATATTGCTTGGAAATAGTACTAGTACGTATAGGTATGCGTGCACATGCACATGTGCACGTGGTCAGGATGGTACCACCTCCGCCTCAACCTGAGCCAGGAAAAACCCTGTCTGTGGATGAACTGGCTCAACAAGCCTGGCAACGTAAAACTCATGGATGAGTGCTGCAACGTTTCAAACAAACGTCCCCATTTATGTCAAAGGGGGAGCATAATAGGGCCTTCAGACCATAAACATGCACATCTCCCAGCCAGCAGGGTGGGGGGTAATTGTCCCCAGCATGTGTAAATGATTGTCTGCTGCATTTCCTAAATAAACAACGGTAAATTAACTCCTGTGACGGTTTATCTGCATCAGGATTCCAGGAAACTCCATCTTCACGGTGCCGCAGATGACGGAGAAGCTGAACTCTGAGGCTGAATGACGCAGCTGAAAACATCCTGATGGCGTGCAGAGTCTTTTATTTGCAGCATCAGGACACCGCTGAGTGCATTAATGCGCTGTAGCCCCATTTTATCGGCTCTCAGTCATGGGGAGACCAGTTAGGGGTGATTTGAGTCCGGAGCACAGTGCAGATAAAAGTCATTTCCACCCCCACCTCAGAAACAACTGCAGCTTAAATTACCTGCTGTTTTCAGCTGGGATACAAATTGAATGTGGGTTTAATTTCTTGCGGAGAGATGGACTGTTTGATCAGCTCAGATTCAGATTCAACTTCTTTTTGAATGTCTGAAGCCCCAGACTTGTTCCTATTGTCTTAAACATCATCAAAAGATGAGGTTTTCCCAAACGATGGTGATCTTTAATTCTTGAAACTGCCATCTTTGATCATCGGAAGCATGGCTTTTATTCCATTTTCTTCCCAGTTTCTGAATCCTGAATCAAAACTTCCTTCTTAGTTTAATCTTATTGAACCAAACATCAAGGATATGATGCCTAAAATATCCTTAGAAGCTGAACTGTGAGGTTTCTTTTAGGGATGCAAGATATAATCGGCCCCCTATCGGTATCGGCCTATATCGGCCTTAAAACTCAGTCTCGGACATCGGCGAGATTTTGTAAGTAAAAGAGATTGATACAGTGTTTTTGAATATGGAATTGATATTGGCATATGAAAATATCATATTTCAGTGTATCGATATTTTTTCCTACCACTATTTTTCAAAGTGTCGGAAACGGATAACAAAACTGCTATTTGCAATGACTGCCACGTGAGTTTTAAAATATTGGCATATCAGTAGGGGTGCACCGATTGCAGTTTTCTGGCCGATCACCGATCTTTAAGAAATCTAACCCGCCGATACCGATTTTTGCTGATACCGATTTTTGCTGATACCAATGTTTGAAAACTGACAGCAAATATCTTCAATGTACCAATTTTGTTTTATTAAACAATGCCTGTAGTACAATGCAAACTAGTTTTAACTGCACAAGCTACTGTTCTTAAATATAAATGAAAGGTTTCGCATTGCTGTCCAAATTACAAAAATATAATTTCCATTCCTTCAGTCTCCTTTTTCACATTATTAAACACAAAACTAGCTCAACTGGTTGCATTTCAAACTGGCTTTGAGCCTCTTACTAAAAATACAGTTCACAACAATGTTTTGCTTATTTTGCAATGCATATAATAAAGTTTAAGTAATAAATAAAATAATCTACAAGACAAACTAACAAAATTTAAACCACCAAAAGTGACTTTAGCGGAAGTAAATACGATCAGTAGATAAGATCGGTTTTCCATTTATTGATCGGCCAATCCCCGATCCCCCAAAATTAAGGAAATCGGAGCCGATCGATCGGTGCACCCCTACATATCAGATATCGGTCAAAATTCCAATATCGTGCATCTTTAGTTTCTTTACTTTATCATTTCATGGAAACACGTGGATCAAGACACACTGCCTTCATTTCCATCACCTTTTGTTAAAACCTTCATAAAAATTAAGGGTGGGTAAATCACAACAAAACGGCAACTTTTTTTTATTATTTTGAGATATTTTATTTCTTGAAAATGTGAGGTGACAGACCACATGTTCACATGGGCATAAAAATAAATATTCTGACTTAACACCACGAGTTGTGTGTGGTCCTCCGTGTCTTTTATGCATTTCATTTTATTTGTTTTATTAATTTGTGGGCATTTAAAAAAATTGTTTTAATATCTTAATTGGAGCAGGTGGAGCTAATCAGACCAAAACTTGTTTTTATTTTATATTATTTATTGTTATTGCCAAGTTTTTTTTTTTTTGCGCAACACCTTGGAGATAGCACAGGTAAAATATTTGAGAGCCATTCCTCATTTATAAGCATGCAGGAATCGTCTCAGATCCTGCATCTGCTTCTGGACGGGCGGTCTGGTATTCTGATCTTCGACACTTTGCTGTTTAAATATTGTGCCCCAAAGGTTTGCCTCCTTTAATCTGAACTTGTCTTTTTTAAATTAAGTTTAAACTGTCTTTAGACAGTTTAAACTTAGAATAATATCAGACTAGCTAACAGTTCAGCTAGTTTAGTCATCACGTTTTACAGAAACAAGAAAAATTTCTACATCTTAAAAGTCTTGATTTGGAGGCGACGCTGCATTCAGGTACCGTTTGTAAAAACAGAGTTTTCTACTTGCCGATTTCAGCCGGCGTGCTGCAGGAAGTCAGTGTGAAAAATCACTGACACGGCAGATTCAGGTGGGAATGAAATTACAGACTAATGAGTCCTCCCCCTCTGCTCCCAGTCCTCCCCCTGCAGACCCCCCCCCCCCCCCCGGCAGACCTGCAGCATGTAAACCACACACACACAGATCAGAGACTTGGGCTTCGGCTGCAGCGGAGAAAGGGATTGTGGGATTGAACAGGGGGTTTCCCTTTACAGAAGCCAGATCCCTTTACTGCTCCCAGTAAGAGCATCCTCCTCAGGGTCCGACCGCTCCACCTGCACCATCGATCCCAGCCTGCGTGCACGTGTATGTGTGCGCGCATGTGTTGGTAGCTCACATGTCAGATTAATGAGCTGCAGTGACGACCAGAGAATGTGTTTGTCAGAGAAATCACAGCAAAACAAAAACAACGTGGTGGACCAATGTTGTGTTTTTAACTTTGTAAAGAGATTACAGAGGATCTACCAGAAACAAAGGAGACTAAAAAGCCACAGAAGGACAGAAATACGGGAAAAAGCTGGAAAAAAAGGTCGATGTTTGAACAAAGTCAGGTCGTGTTGCTGCGTCGCCTTAAATCGGGCTTTGAGTTGGACGTGTCCTTACAAAATCCTTCCCAACACCCTCCTCCTGATGGCTCAGTCTTCTTCACACTGAGGAGGAAATCTTGTGTAACCCAACATGGATACTAAACGTTTCCTGTAAACAACAACAGTTCCATCCGACTACGTTGCAGATGTTCCAACACAAACGTGAACATCCTGACACCCAACACCTTGAAACTGTTTCCATGAAACTCTGCAGAGAAACAGCCACTGATGACGCTGCGATGATTTCTGGAGGTGTGTGTGTGCATGTGTGTGTGTGTGTGTGTGTGTGTGCTGGAGGGTCAGAGCCCACATCATCATCATCCCCCCTCTGGGATTATTTGTTAAAACACCGTAAAACCCGTAAAGGGCTAAGAAATCCGACCGAGTTCAGACCGGAACAGCAAAAGTGGAGGACGCTTCATCTCTGATGAGGCTTTTCCCAGCATCCATCACTGCAGACGGAAACTATGGCCGTCTCCTTGGAGACAAACGAGCAGAGGAATTATCGTTAGCCACCTGCTAACGTGCAGCTGCAGCAAATCACGGCGGGGGATCGTAAACATGGGTTCAGCTTTCTGCTTCGGGCTCGACGCCAACTGGATCCTTCTTGTTTACCAACAACTTAAAAACAACAAAGTCAAACACAAACACTTTCCCAAAAAAAGTAATAAGCTGGAGTTTATAAAGTTGAACTTCGTGAGGAGGAAAAGTTGAACATTTTTCTGATAAATCAGTTTAACTGAAATATATCTGTGATTTAGAAGATATGATAATAATGATAACATATTATTATTATTAAAAATTTAACAGCAGAATAAACACACAACAGCTTCAGGACTGAGTTACAGTCGTGGTGTAAAACACACACATGCACACGCTGCATCACCCCCGTTCATATATGCATGTTTACATGTTCATCTGACATCTGTTTGGATATGAAATTAAATGAAAAATACTTTATCCCAGAAGGGAAATTCGACAATGTAAAAAAAAGCCCTCTTTTTTTTTTTTTTTACATAATAATAATAATAATAATAATAATAATAATTAATATTATTAAATTAATCTGTAGTTCCAGTGTGTGTCAATAAAAGGTGGAGTATTTTGTATTTGTATAATTTTTTTTTTTTTTAAATCATCTGGTTTGTTTTTTTTGCTGCTGATTAATAAACCAACAAATGATTAATTTTTTTTTCATGCAAATCAAGCATAAATAAATATTCTGAAAAACAAACTTTTTAAGGGCAGTGCATGGTGGATTTTTTTTTCCAAACTTAAAAACAAATGTGACATTTTTCATGAATAAATCATTTTTCATTAATAAATCATAAATGTTTTTTTAAGAATTACCAGACTCAGACAAATAAATATCTAAAAATATTGTATTAGGGCTGTGCAATTAATCAAAATTTGACCGTGATTTCAATTTTCATTTCAAACAATCTCCAAACTCAAATAGTCGAGCTGAAACAATTTGCCATTTTTCTTTACACAGTTATTCTGAAATTAAAGTTCACTTCAATGGCTTCTCCCCCGATAATTTGTTGGGTGTCATTAACAAAATTATTAGATTTGGAATGTTGTAACTTTGCACTAAAGCTTGAGGTTTATTTTGGGTTATTTCTTGTATAGATAAGTATATTTATTCTGTTCTTAAACTACAGAGAAATTGCAGAACAGCTGGAAACAGTTTATTTTGGATACATTTATGTTTTCGATGCATTATTTAATGTTCATAGTATATTTTATTGATTTGTTTTATACGTTGCAAAACAGCTGTAAGGTACATATTTGTAGTCCTTTTTTTTTCAATTTAATCGTTTTGCTTAACTTTTCAATTAAGTGTTTAAGAGAAATGCTAAATGAACTGCAATTAAAATAAAATTATTTGAATTCAATATTGACCAAAATAATTGTGATAGTGATTTTTTTCCATAATTGAGCAGCCCTACTGTGTACGGCACTTTTAGTGAACAAAAAACAGGATTTCTCAGCGCTCTGTGGATGGTGTGTTCACTGAACAATCTGATTGGTCAACATTGTGGAAGATGGAAAAGATGTATAACTTGTTTTTGGATATACTCCTAACAGTGCACACCTAAAGCCACGCTACTGAGATCATGAGATTATTCAAAAGGATGAAAGAATATTACATAAAACATTTTATTCATCTATAAAAAGGCTTTTCCTTCTTCAGAAATGTTTATTTTCACATCTGATGACTGAAACGCTTCATTCAGCTGATCTGCAACCACTGAAGCTTTTGCTGCACAATCTGACGTAAACAGACCTGGAAAGCATCGTTTTTAATCACCTGCAGCCCGAGGAAACCCGTCTCAGGGGGACGCTGGATCCTCGGGCGCCGCAAACATTCCTGCTGTCTGGGTCCAGGAGGCAGAGGAAAGTCATAAAGCCCCGAGAACCAGGAGGAGGAAACGTGCAAACACTGATAACGGAAGCACGATTGAGTTTGCTGATCACGCGATCACAGCAAACACGGTGCCGTCACGCTCCAGTCAAAGACTCACAGAAGCCACCGTGGACGAGGAAACGTGATGCAAACGCGGAGCTCAGATCAAGACGTGACGGTTGGAGCGGTGGCACCGGATCGGAATCTGATCCCTGGTCAGTTTCCTGACATGCATCTGGTCTGCAGCGCGGTCACGGACCTCTTTCAGATCCAGAACCAAGCAGTCCAGGAAGCGTTGTCCTCCCCTTCCAAAACCTGGTTCTCTTTACTCCGACCACATGACCAGTTAAGGTGCCGTCAGACCTGCAGTCATTATTCAGTGATTGAATTCAGCCTGGAAGCTCTGTGCTGTACAAGCAGGGAAAAAGTCACCCCCCCCCCCCATCCTCTCCAGGGTCTCCCTGCTGTGTTAACACCCTGAATAACACCTGAGGGCTTCATTATGTCACCATCAACCTCCTGATCCGTCTCTATGGAAGCCATTTTTCTGCAGCAGTAAGTGCTTTCTGACAGAACGAGGAGTCCCGGCCGAGCAGAAACACCTGATCACCTCCATCCTCTCAGGAAGGGCAAATATTCAGGATTAAACTCGGCTCTTTACAGATGAGATGCAGGATGCTGATGATAGTTTCTGTTTTAAATGTTTGGATGAGCTGCAGGAATTTCCAGCTTGGGGACCCCCTCCTGGCTGCCATCAAAACTGAATCAGGCACAGAACCCAAATATTTATGGCAATATCCAAAAAGCCAGGTTTTGGCTGAAGACCGCTATCTGCTTGGATTAACGTTGACAAGTGTAGCATCTCTCCGTTGTTGTCGTGGCAACGACAGGGCTAGCTAAGATAGCGCTAAGTCTGCTAAAGGGAATAGGTTTGCACATTAATGATAATTTTGCACATTTGGTTGCTTGACCCATCCCAGATACAACACTTACACATTTACCCCCCCTCCTAGTTACACAACTAACCCATTCTAGACAACACTTACACATTAACCCACTTCCTAGTTACACAACTAACACATCCTAGATACAGCACTTACACATTCACCCCCTTCCTAGTGACACATCTAACCCATCCTAGTGACACATCTAAATAAATCCTAGTTCCACTAGTTACACAACTAACCCATCCTAGATACAGCACTTACACATTTACCCCCTTCCTAGTTACACAACTAACCCATCCTAGTGACACATCTAAATAAATCCTAGTTCCACTAGTTACACAACTAACTCATCTTGGTTACAGTGGTTACATAACTAACCCATCTTAGTTAACACCAGTTACACATCTAACCCATCCTAGTTACACTGGTAACATAACTAGCCCATCATAGTTACACCAGTTACACATCAAACTCATCTTGGTTACAATGGTTACATAACTAACCTATCTTGGTTACACTAGTTGCACAACTAACCCATCTTAGTTGCACTAGTTACACATCTAACTAATCTTGGTTACACTGGTTACATAACTAACCCATTTTAGTTACACTAGTTGCACAACTTAACCATCCTAGTTACACAACTAACCCATCTTAGTTACACTGGTTACACAAGTAACCCATCTTAGTTACACTAGTTACACATCTAACCCAGCTTGGTTACACCGTTTACATAACCCATCCTAGTTACACTGGTTACATAACTAATCATCGTAGATACAGTAGTTTTACATGTAACCCATTTTAGTTATACTAGTGACACAACTAACCCATCTTAGTTACACTGGTTACACAAGTAACCCATCTTAGTTACACTAGTTACACATCTAACTCATCTTGGTTACGCTGGTTACATAACTAACCCATTTTAGTTACACTAGTTGCACAACTTAACCATCCTAGTTACACAACTAACCCATCTTAGTTACACTGGTTACACAAGTAACCCATCTTAGTTACACTAGTTACACATCTAACCCAGCTTGGTTACACTGTTTACATAACCCATCCTAGTTACACTGGTTACATAACTAATCATCCTAGATACAGCAGTTTTACATGTAACCCATTTTAGTTATACTAGTGACACAACTAACCCATCCTAGTTAGACTGGTTACATAACTAATCATCCTAGATACAGTAGTTGTACATGTAATCCATTTTAGTTATACTAGTGACAGAACGAACTTATCCTAGTTAGACTGGTTAAATAACTAGTATGCAGCATCTCAGTGAACTGAACATCTCAGGGTCTTAGATAATCGGGACAGGCCTGGAGGAAAACCTGCTGCAGCGAATTTTCCACTCATGTTTAAAGGTTTTATAATCCATCTGTTGGTGAATAAATTCTTGAATACAGCAAGTTAGTAGAAATGATCCTGTAAATCATCGAAATCTTCCCTCCAACTATGATTCATACCAATTCCCCACCAAACATTAAAACATGATCCAAAACAATTTTGCATCCGTCTGGGAAGCAAACTGGGATCCAGCTCCTGACTAATCCACTTCCCTGAACCACAAAAGCCAAAAACTTAATCAAAACATCTAAATAGAGGCTAAATTTTGTAATTTCACCATTTAAATTCAATATGTGACTACATTTCTGCTTAATGGAGTCCGGATGTTTCAGAGCTGAGCGACTCTCCCAACGGAGCAACATTCGTGGAAGATGAATGTCATTACGCTAAATGACCACAACCACAGAGGCTATTAGAGAGCCCTGAACTCAATCCACAACTGGTAAACATAAACAGTCTGTTGTGTTAAAACTGCTCCACTGCGGGACCGAAGTCGTGTCTGTTTGGATTTAATCCATGAAGAATCCCATTTCATTAGCCATCACCTCCGATTCCCAGCTGGGATAG
Source organism: Atherinomorus stipes (assembly GCA_023101725.1). NCBI lineage: Eukaryota > Metazoa > Chordata > Actinopteri > Atheriniformes > Atherinidae > Atherinomorus > Atherinomorus stipes. The sequence continues at coordinate 10,471 of JALJCO010010392.1, forward strand.
TTTGATGTCTGCTTCCAAATCTGATCATTAAAACTGAATTTGCTCCTGGCACGTCCACACAGTAGCATCTTAATGTGAGATTTAATCATCCAAAGCAGCTTAAACAGACAAAAAGCCTTTTTTTTTTTTACCCCACAATTAAAAAATCCAGCCAGATAACTTCCTGGTTCCTGTCCAAACTGAGCTGGAGCACAAAGTCTGAGTCTTTTCTTAAAAGTTACCCCTGAGAAGAAATCTTTCACAGTTTCCTGCTCTTTGCACCCAGCTATAAATTATTTAGGCATTAATAATATGAGCAGAGCCTTTCAGGCTTTCTCCTCCAACCAGATCAATATTCAGTTTTCTTTCAATTGGAGAACCGATAAAAGTACTTTAATTTATGGTACAAAAGGATTCTGATGCAGAGCTGAAGAACTTCAGACACGGTTAATGAATCAGAGCTCATTCTGCCACATGAACACCTGAACAAAGACGACCGAGCAAAAATCACTTCACTGAAAAACGAAGGGGAGGCAGGACAAAGCAAGACGAGGTCAGAGGTGTTGGGCGGCAGCAGTGATGAAGCGGTGTGCTAAAACCGTCCTTCAGTCTGCCGCATCTCTGCCGAGCAGCTGCTGCCACAGCTGGAGGCGGGAAACGGAGCAGAGGTAGCTTAAAATGCACCACCCGCTGCCAGACACTGAAAAATACCCGACTTCTCCCTGTAAATACTCGCTTTCACTGAGTCACAGCGCTCTCGTGCAACTCAGCAAGCGCTGCACGCTGCCATGTGCTGCTGCACGCTGCCATGTGCTGCATCAACGCCATCTCGGACCTCACAAAGAAAACACACACAGACATATCAGGTCATGCAGAGACAAACTTTGGAGTTAAACTGAAAATAAAACTAATTTCCATTTAATTAGAAAACCACTTTAAGTGCCCCCCATTTCTTTGTTTTAAATCAATATCCAACCCCTCTCGGACCCTCTTGTGTTTGTCCCGGTTTGTCTGCAGCTCTGGCGCTTTTAGCACGATGTTAACAGACTTTGAAAAGCTTAGTTGTGTTCCAAACCATCTTTTATTGGACTCTGGACTACAGATGTAATGATTACCGATTAAATGGTTAATCGTGACAAAATTCCCAACAATTAGGAATACAGTTTCAAATTTTAATTATCGTTGAAACTGTGACTGATTACTGCACTTTGAAAAACTCCCAGTGATGCTACTTATTGCCTGAAAAGCATCAACAGTCCCAGTTTGCATTATTCAATTTATGAAAACATGGTGGAAAGTAACAAAGGCAGCCACGTGGACAGCGCTGTGGAGATTTCCCCCTTTAAAAAGAACAAAGTAGAGGTCGAGATCCATTTTTGGATATTTTTAAAGATGCTGGGGGATATTTCTATAATACCGTCGATAAAAATGATAACTGTGATCATTTTGGTCACATTAACTGTGATATGAAATTTTCATATCGTTACATCACTACTCTGGACAGCGATGAACACAAGCACGATGTGGGCTGAGAAGATGGAAAACCCCTATTTATAGGGCTGGACGATTATGGAAAAAATGATAATCACGATTATTTTGAAACTGATATTGAAATCACGATTAATATACACGATTAGGGATTTATTGATTTTATAAAGTGTCTATTGAACCACATAACTCAACATGAAATATAACTTTTTTAAAAAGATTTTACCGAAAATAAATTAGAAACCAGAAACAGGAACTTTGATTCTCACTCTGGACATTCACATGGCCTCATCAGTGCACAACAGATCATATTATACACCCAAAACCCCAGAAAAGTAAAATTTGATGTCATGGCACCTTTAAAAAGAACAAATTAGAGGTCGAGATCCATTTTTGGATATTTTTAAAGATGCTGGGGGATATTTCTATAATACCGCGTTAAAAAAAATGATTAACCTTGTTCATTTTGGTCCAATAACCGTGATATGAAATTTTATGATCGTTACATCACTACTCTGGACAGCAGTGAAATCACAAGCAAAATGTGGGCTGAGAAGATGGAAACCCTACCTATTTAGACATAACTTCACAAAATATGCCTAAATATGTGAAATATTTTCGCAAATTCAAAATATCTTTGAAAATATAAATGTCTGTCTTTTAAGGAACTTAATTGCTCTCTTTTAATATCAAAATATAATATTTTTTTCTTTTCTTTTTATTAGAGTAGCAGGGAGATTTAAAGGATAACTTTTATTTGATGAATGTGAGACAAACCAAGACAAATTGAGTGAAATTGTCAGATTTAAAATCAAATATTACTCTGAATAATCCTTGTTTTCTATCACTACAGTGTGTGTTTGCATGAGAATGTCAATGAAGGAAGGAGCAATCAGTCTTTCCTGGGAAAGTCACGGGTGTTGGAGTAACCATGACAGGAATCAATCCTGCACACGTTCGAGTGATGACTTTAAATTATCTTTCAGCCACAGATAATTTGAAGCTTCACAGACTCCAGTTATCAGACTGAATGTGAAGCTGAGGTTACCCGAGTTTAAACACTGAGTGCATCAGCTGAGCAGAGAGCAGGAGACGCCTCTTTATTATAAAAACGCAACCATAAAGGCTTCAGGAAGAAAAAGAACAGCTTTTTTCTGACAATGAAGCTCAAAAGAGCCCAAAAAGCCGCTGAAATTAGCTTCCAACTTTGAATTAAGATGGGGAAGGTATTCTCTGAACTTGTGGAAGCTTGACGACGTAGCGCTGCTTTCTGTCGAGCTGTCAAACTGTAGCCGGATAAGCTCCTAGCTGGTGCGCCGCCGTGCACCGTCACCAAATCGCCGTCTAGAATCTGCAGCCATTTAAGCACTAATGAGAGCTCATCACCCTAACGAGCTACACACTGAGCTTTCAGTCTGACGCAACGTTTCATCCTGATGCCGCCGGATCGGGCCGGCTGCTTTCAATCATCTCAACAGATCTGAGCACAAACCTGATCTAACCTGCAGAAAATAAACACCAGCTGACAGTTTGACATAGAAGAAGAAAGTCGTTCAGCATTTAAAGCATTTTTGCAGCAGCCTTTAGACACGAACGTGAAAAATCCCAGCTGAACCTGAAGTTAACTCGCGGTGACTCTGCTTCATCGTACTGTCCTGACCCCAGAAACTGATCTCAGTCATGGAAATGATGTTAGATGGAGCGCGCTGCTGACTGCAGCAGGTGATCTGTTTTCAGCTGTTTGTTTATATTTACTGGGGGTGGAGCTCCGGCAGGATCAATAGTTTCTGTGTCAGTCGGTATATTTACTTCAGATTTCTCCTACATTGTCAGATACAGTTTCAAACCCCTTTTAGGACACAGCAGTGCATCCTCATCCTCTCTCCTCCAGCTGAGACGGAGGTTTTCCAACAAAGGCGGCTGGATGTGACGATGGAGGCGGGAAGCAGCTTTTCTCTAAACGAGATCCCTGGCTGCGGTTAAGACGAACCCCGAACCTGGAAATGCCAACAAGACGGGGTGAAGATGCAGCTGCAGCAGAGACAGAAGTGACATCGTCGTCTCCTGCGTTCAGACAGGAAGCTGCTGAGGTTTTCAGTTAGGGACAAAACAAAAACATCCTCCTGCAGGTTCAGCAGTTTCAGGGAGGATCAAATGAGACGGGAACTCGTCAGAGATGTATCAGATTTTTCTTTCAGTTCGACATTAAAGATGTTTAAAACAAGTTCTGCTGAGACTAAAGAAAATGAGCCGAGCCGCTACCTTGCTGGAGTAAAGAAACAGCATCAGGGAGGCTGATGGAGCGCTGCCGTGTGTGGGCATCAGAGAGGGAGAGTTGCATTGTGGGAAACGGCCCAGCTGTCAGGCTTGTCTGGACGGCAGGATGAGGCCAAGGATCACCAGAGATCTGCCATCAAAACTGCTGATGTTGAACATCTCCCGTTTCCTTTCACTCCCCGCCTCTCTCTCTCTCTCTCTGCTCTCTCTCATGCTCGCTCCACCACACTCTCAGCATCCACTCTGGATCTGATTTCGTTCTCTCCACTCCGTTGTTATGGAAACCAAAATTTAGGCACTAAAGCACATCAGGTCCTGTGATGGTAGCCGCAGCTTCGCCCTGCAACCTGAAATCCCGCCCGAGAGTCGGCTCCGGTGTGCACGGAGAGCACTGAAGCTAAAACTGAAGCTCAGGTCTGAGCTGATGCTGCAGACGACAGAGAAAAGAAAGAAAAAAGAACACAAAAAAGGGTGTTTGAGTTTATCATTTAGAAAGAAATCTAAATGACAGACTTGAAAACAACCAGAACACCACACTGATGTAAAAAAGGTTCGGACCTGAACAGGGTCTAGAGCCTGGTTTCAACCTTTTGACTGACACTATGATGATGACTGGTGCTAAACATGGCGGCACACAAACTCCAGAGTCACAGACGTACCCCTGAGATGAGTTAATTTAGCAGACTGTACCTTTAAAGCAACACAACATTCCCGGAGCTGAGAAACATCACGTCACTGCTGGTTTTCCATCCCGGAGCATCACGTGACTGCGTTCCACTTCATGGCGCCACGTCTCACGCCGGTCACTGGATTAGCTGGATTAACCGCCACAACTTTCTATGCTGGACGACATTTTTGAAGAACGCCTGGAACCGGTTTTCCAGCAGGTTTAGAACAATACTGCATCCGGTTTTGGGCTTCCTTTAGACCAGGGGTGGGGAACCTTGGCCCTCATCATTCAGGTCTTCCATGTGTTCTTGCTCCTACACCTGATTCAAATCAATGAGTCACTATCAATGAACCTGATTGGCTGTTAGATCCATCTGATTTGAATCCGGTGTGGTGGACACGTGGGAAACCTGAAGGAACAGCGGAGCCTCGATGAGCAGGATTCCTCACCACTGCTTTAGACGGATCAGGGTTTGGGACTTCGGTATGGACTGGTCTAATTCTACCTATCAAGTTGATTTGGACTGGTTTCAAAATGGTTTCAGAACTGGTTTTGGACTTTGTTTTGAACTCTGATGTGGATTTATGAAGTTAAACCGTTAACTTGGGTTTATTTAAAGGCGTTTGCCACCTCTGGGTGAAACTGAGCCGTCCCCCTTGCAGAAGTGGGCAGAAGCATTTTCTCACTGACCCGGTCAATCTGGCAGCACTGACTTTAGCTTAGCTTAGCATAGCTGCTGTAATCTGGCGTATCCAACTAGCACCACTTGGCGAAATTGAACAAATTTCTTTTCCCCAATTACGTTTCGTGACCTGCACAGTCTAATTGAGTACAAATACGAAGCCAATTTCACATTAAAGGACTTACTAGGCGGCATTCAATAGGGAACTATATGTCGCTGAAGTACAGGTGAATCACCGCGTATATTAGCAAAGGCAGCACGCATGCGCAGCATCTGGTGGCAACCCTGTTTATGGAAGTTGGGGATGCTGCGCATGCATGCTGCCTTTGCTACTATCTGCAGTGCTTCACCTGTGCTTGGCCGGAACTGTTTTGTACCCGCTACAAAACAATCAAAATACAGAGAAAATCTGTTATTTTGTGGTTTTCGCGTCGTAGTCGAAATGAAAAGGAGCAGGAACCGGGTAGACGTAAACAAACAAATACGTCACATCCACCCCCTGTCCAATCAGAACCCTTCCCAACCCCTGGATCTAAAGCGGAATGGGATAAATGTGTTTTTCCATGTAAACCTTAATTCGGAATTATTTCCATGTAAACAAAAAGGAGAAAAATTCAATTCAGAATAATTCATTCGAACTTACATAGTATCATGTAACCGGGGCCAATGTCCCGTTTATCATGTTTGATCCAGTTTCTGAGACCCGTTTCATCACTTTATGGTAAAAACAACTGGATTCTAGTCCTCTGCCCCCTGGTGGACACATGCTGCACTACAATAATTCTAACATGTCACACACATTTTGAGAAAAGGGGCCAAATAAAAACTTATTTTTTAAAATGAAATTTTCTGCCCATTATTTCCTGGATTTAAGGAGTTAAATTGGACTTTCTGATTGGATGGGATTTGGAGTAGTTTCAGACCAAGATACAAAGACTGAAGAAACGAGTCTCATTCATATTTCAGCAGCTTTTGAGATGAAAATCTTTTGAGACTTCACTGTAACTCAAACATGGACCTGGACTGGAAACTATAAACCAGCAGGAGTTACAGGAAAGCAGATCTGTGGGTATAAAAAGGAACAGCAGCTTCCGTGACCAGTTATCTGGTACAAAACTAAACTGTTACATACGCAAAAAACCCCCAAAGCAATCCTCTTTTCACTTGACTGAAATCAGACTCCTCCTCACTTCGTCAGGGATGTTGTGAAGCCTCCTCGGGGGCCGTCGGAGCTTCCCGAACTTCACCAGGGACTCAAAGTGAGATAATAAAAATCCCCGGAGAGGAAAAGAACTGCCGACTTAAATTCAATATTCCGGGTTATCAGTCAGACCTGACAGAAGAACTGAGACGAGCTGGAGGAATCCCACCTGTGGAGCCTCTGACTTCAACCCGAGGAAATGCTCAGCTTCCCACGTTGTTTTTGGTTCAAATAAAGCCGCTTTATTCCGTCCATCCGTCTGTCCTCCCTTCCATTCCTGCTCCCTAATCCCGTCCCACCTCCCGGCTCCTTCCTATACATGTGTCACATTGAAATGTTGCCTGTGCATCACGATCTGTGGGTGAAGAGAGTGTGAGTAATGCTTCCCAGGCTGTCAGCGCCAACCACCCAAGTGCCCTTGAGCAAGACACCAGTGAGCTGGAGTGTTAACCTGCAGCTGACTTAATGACACGAGTCCGACAAAATAAATCTGTGTTAGAAGCAAGGCCATTATGGTTAACTAAAACTAATGATTTTTTTTTTTTCAAATGAAATCAATTTTGTTGACTGAAATAAAAATAGAAGTTGGTTTTTTTTAATGATAACCTGTATTGTTTGCTTACAAAACTATTATTGCAAAAACATCCTTAGTTTTTGTGAATTTTTTTTTTTTTTGTAAACATAAGCCTTTTGGTTTGATATGAAATCTATTTATATTTAATATATTTACTTTGCTTGGTTTTACTCTAGAGTGACTTTCTGATGATTTTGAATGTCACACCAGACAAAAACGTATAAATTTACAAAAAAAAAGGAAAAGAAAACCAAAAAACTAAAAACCAATAAAAAAACTAAAATTAAGCATTTTCCCCCCCAAAAAAACTATTACAGTCGTCCTCAAAATTATTCATATCCTCCAATTAAAGACAGAAAAAAAATCAGCTGCCAGTGAAATAAGATGAAATTGACAAAAGTAATAAATAAAAATTCTATGAAATTGTTGAAAAACATTGATTTTTAATTGTGGTTCAACAAAACTATTAAAAACAAACACAAAATAAAACAAGTAAGAACATGATGGGGCTTAAAGATTTCTACACCTGTTGACAGGTATGTTGGTCCACTGTTCATGGGAAAGGTGCTTTAATGTGTCAGGGATAATTTTGTTTGTTTTTTTAATTATTATTTTCAACCACAATTCAAAAACAATTTTTTTTTAAATTATTTTTCTAAATTTTTATTTATTAGTTTCTTTAGCTTCTTGTTTAAATTATCACTGTCAATTTAGCCTTTTTTTTTAAAAATTGGAGTGTATGAATAATTGAGGATGACTGTATTTGTAACCCCCCCCCCAAAAAAGACACCTTTTTCTCCTTCCGAGATTAAATTTTCCAGCTGAGAGTGCCCTGCTGTTCTCCAGGGTATATTTCAGTTCTCCAACAAGAGCAGGATTCACATGCAGTTCCTTCATTCTGACCAAATTGACGCCAGAATTCACCGTAAAGTGAGAAAATATTTTCAGCAGCAGCTTAAAAACACACGGCGTGTGTTGGCTGCAGTTTCCATGATGACACGCAGACGGAGACGAGCTGCATGTTCATTACCTGCTGGAAACGACACGATTTCACACCCAGCTCCACACCTGAGGACACGTCACAGACTGACGGAGCTGGACTTCGTGTGAAATCAGCTGATGGAGGAGCCGCTCTCTCACCAGCAGCGCATATGGAGCGGCCATATTGGGAGTTACATGTGTTGTGTTGCAGAGAAAACACGCAACGCTGCCAATCCACCACGACACGCTCCGTGACTCAGGCTCGGACGATGGAGGGTGTTTTCCTCCAAGTTCAGAAGAGAGAAAAATAAACTGTCATAGCTGGAGTTTATGCCCAGGAAGACGGAGCAAACAGATTTCAGACTTAAACACCACTTTGAGCAGAAAACGGCAGATTAGGAGCAGAAAATGATGGAAAGCAGTGATTCTATGAGCAAATATGTAAGACAGGATGCTGGTCACAAGCGGGAATTTAAAAAAAAAAAGTTTTTGTGACGAAAAACTGTCAATTCAGAAATAAACAATAAGAACAGAAGGTGTTTTCTTCTTTTGTTGGCTGATGAGTTCCACAGCTACAGAAACAGAGAGACGTGTGAACGAGACCAAACAAGCTGGTATCTGGTCATTTCATCAGAGCTGAAACACATCCAGCAGAGCTGGAGGAGGAAAACGTCAGCTACGACATGCAGACGGAGAATATTAAATACTTCTTCATTCAGACCTCTGAAAACACACCCACGGTCCTCAGGAGAGATTAATCAGCCCAGTTAGAAACGGCCAAACCTGACCGGGTTCATCTGGCTTCACGGCCGACCCGCGGGTTTGTACGGTTAAAGAGGAGGGAAGGATGACTGGCGGCCTTCAGAGCTGCGAAAAGCAGCACTTTTTAACTGCGTTCCTGAAGGACGAGATGACTCCTGACAGCCGCTGACAGATTTTACAACCCAAGTTATGCAACCAGAGCTCAGGAAGAGGTGTGCTGCATTTAGGGGTGGGCGATATGGGAAAAAATATATATCACAATATTTTCTTTACAAAATCACAATCAATTTTATCACGATTTTTTTTTCATGAATATCATGCAGACTATTTAGCAAGTTATTTACAGTAGCACAAAACAATTTACCCATTTACAACCACAACCCTGAAAAGGACAAAAGATCCCTTAAAACAGGTGCCATTCAAGCACTTTATTTAGCTGAGCAAAAATGTTTAATAAGGAGGCAGCACCAGTCTAGTGACTTCAACAGATTTTTTGAGGAAGCACATATTAAAATCCAATCAATCCCAAAGTACGATAAATAAAACCAAACATCAAGCTTTTAACAAAAGTCACATCAAATACAAATGTCACTTCCTGTGAAACAATACACTACAGCTGCCATGTAAACAACTATTCCACAACTTTTACTGAAAATTGTGAACTTTGCCTACCTCGTTTGCCTCTGACCTTTCAGAGCTCATCCAATGAGATGACAGTTCTATGTAACGTAGTCGGAAGTTACATACAGAGGAGGAAGAGAAACTACATTAAAAAACACCTAAAAAGGCAGATCATGATCTCTATAAGCAGAATAATGCGTGGCGAAACGTCAGCAGTCAGATTGGAGCAGCAGGTTTGTGAATGGGCAGAGTAGGGCTGGGCGATAATGGCCAAAAATAAATATGATATATTGAGCAGTTCACCTCGGTAACAATAAATGGATGATAACCCTACCTACAAACCATTCAAAACAGACAACTACTTTTATTTTCATTTTATTAACACAGATATTCTGCCTTAACTGGAACAACACGTGACTTCTTGTTTGGCAGATAGATTAACAGGTTCCTCAATAAACACCCAGTAGATGTTTTGGACATATGAGAAGTACTGTGAAACTGAAATACAAACATACAAATGAATTATTACAAAATTGATTAAATCAAAATTAAATTTTTACATGTGGCCAAATATTACTCTGTGTCCATGAAAACCAGTGCCGAGTCTCCCATTAAATGCACACACGACTATCGATTAGCATGAATGCTAACTTAACATTGAAAAACCCATAGACAGGCTAACGCAATTAGCATTACTACCGTTGACAAAACGTTTGACACAAACAACGTTCCTTCAAACGTTTATCACTTTACAGTGACATCAAACAAGCGTCACTGATCATTTACAGACATATGTTGAACAGAAAACATGCAAAAGATGATGAAAAACACTTAGCACCATAGCAGGAATGTAACGTTACAAGAAACTACGGCAAGTTTGAGAGAACAAAAATGTCCCGTGCCGCAATTCCACTGCCGGCTTTCTTAAAGGGGTAGCAGTACTGAACATACCGACACGGGGGAAATGACGTCGGTTATCGCTGTAAATGTCGGTATCGGTAAATTTTGGTTTTATCGCCCAACCCTAGGACAGAGTTTACGAACAACCGTTAAGCTAAATACAAGCTAACGCTAGCTTAGCTGTATGTTTAAATTCCAAGCAGACGCTTTGAGCTCCGCCGCGTCCGTTTACGCGCCTCTACGTCCACCTGACGGTGAGTGAGGAACAAGTTTATTATCTGAAGTGGAGGTACATGTTGCCTCAGCTTGAGTTGCCTTGCTAAATGCCTGTCAGCGTTGTGTTTTACCTGTGTGGGCGGAGGTGTGGCTGCTGTCTCCTCACCTTCTGGCTGCAGACTAGGCTGCTCTCCTACTATGATTAAAAACGCTGCTAGTATTTCCATCAGACGTACGAACCTCATCCTTGCAAACTTTGAAAATCCAAACCAGTTCCATATGACAGAAGAATGTTTTTTCTGGAGCAACTCCTCACTTTCGTACTCTCGTTAGCAGGCTTGCTCTCCTCATGCGTTTGGGAAAAGGGGGAGGAGCTAAACAACGCATCTCCGTGCTGACACACTTTAGCTCGCCCTGATTGGTTCATCGGTGTCTGTCATGTCACCATAAGCGCGTGGACAAGCACGTGGTGTGATTTGGCAGAGAGGGAGAGAAAAAAAAAACGTGGAGGACAGAGACGGTTCTACGATCTTTGCATTTTGGCAGATCGTCAGCACGTTTAAAACCTTCACGATCTTATATCGTCATATCGCACAGCCTTTTAGGAGTTTCTCTCAGTGTTTTAGTTCTCAGCAGCTGCTTCATCAGCGACCAAAGTAGTCTTCATCAAGAGTCCTCCAGCTTTCTGGAGGTCTAAAAGCTTTCTCATTTCATTTTTTTCTTTATTTAATCCACCTTTCTCTGAAAAATGGCTCCTAACTCAAGGGATGAACCAGAGTTGTGTCGAAACTAGGGATCGACCGATACAGACTGTTTTTTTAGGACCAATACCAATACTTTCTCATCAGCTTAAGCCAAAGGCAGATAAAACCTGCCGATATTTGGGGCCGAAATTGCATGTGCCCCCAAAATTAATATAATGAAGGATACAATGAAAACTGATTTTGAAAACTTTAAGATTAAAAAAGAAACAATGCATTTAAAGTAAATATAAGAGAAATAGTGCACCTGTAAACAAGTTTAACTAGAAACATTAAACTTGTAGCGAATATACTATAAAGAAACCGTGCAATTGTAACATTATCAAAAAGAAACAAACATGTAACTCACAAACATATATACACGCAAAATGTATTTATATTCATACACAGTCGTCAAAATTATTCACACCCTCCAATTAAAGAAGGAAAAAAAATCAGCTTTCAGTGAAATAAGTTGAAATTGACAAAAGTAATAATAAATAAAAATTCTATCAAAATCATGACATTGATTTTGAATTGTGGTTCAACAGAAGTATTAAAAACAAAACACTAAAAATAAAACAAAAATGCATAATGGGGCTGTAAAGCTAAAATTTTGTTGCGCAACAGTTTGATGACAATCACTGCAACCAGGTGTTTTCTGTAATGTTCAAAAAGAGTCTGCACCTGTTGACAGGTATGTTGGTCCACTGTTTATGGGAAAGGTGCTCTAATGTGACTGGGACAGTTTTGTTTGTTTTTTTAATTATTATTATTATTTTTCAACCACAATTCAAAAGCAATCATTTTTTCACCAAATTATAATTTTTTAAATTTTCATTTATTAATTTCTTTAGCTAGTTTTTACTTAAATTACTACTGTAAATTTAGTCTTTTCTTTAACCCAATGTGTCAGCCGATGCCGATACCAGCAAAAAAACCAAAAAAAAAAAACCAAATAGACCTAAAATATCGTCCAACCAATGAATCGGCATGTCCTTATTTGACACATAACAGGCAACTTAAAGAACCAGTTTAAAACTGGATATTTGTTACAGAGACGCATCAATTGTCCCGTTTTTGCAGCAACAAGGTGATTCCCAAAGCGCTTGTTGGCTGGAAACTGCATATGTCAGCATGGTGTCCAGCGTCTCTTTATGTCCCCCTCAAACTGTCCCACGTTCTTTCACTGGGGTTATAATTACCAACAAGTTCTCCTTTTATTTAAAACATATTGTTAAAAAAAATCAGTTCTGACATCTTCAGTGTCACCTGAGCGTTGAACAAACCTGCTATTTTCAGACTATTTGATGGATAGAAATTGTTTTGAAGACACAAGACTGATTTAATCAAAAAGGACCCCAGAGGATAACAGGAGGGTCAAAGCCAATACTTTACACACCAGTTTTAAATGAAGTATGGCGCTATATATTAGGGCTAAAAAGATATATCGTTATCGTATCTATATCGAGATATGGACATTCAAGATATTAATATTGCAAAAGCAACTATATAAAAGATAGATTTCCCCTGCGCTTGTCCTGCATATGAAGCTCTGGAAGTCAAACAAAACTGCACTTTCCACCAAAGTACTTGGTTTTCAACAAACCCGTAGTCATATCGTATTGTATCGATGTTGAGATGTCTGGCATGAATATCGAGATATGAAATTTTGTCCATATCGTTCAGCCCTACTATATATACACATATATACATATACACGTCACAAAAGTGTGAGTATTAAGAGTTGTGATTGGCAGCATTGGCAACTCTTGATTTTTTAGACTAATAATGTTAAAATAAAAAAAAGAAAGGTTTTAGAAGGGAGGAGGGGGGGTTTGAGGGAAAGAATGGGAGAGAATTACTATATGGGGGGGGGGGGGGGGGAGGGGGGGGGGGAAGAAAGGGCTTAAAAGGGGATGAGGGAAAAAGGGCTGGTGTTTAATTATTTTCCTTTTCAGGCATTAATAAGGCGTCTGTTTCTTTTTCAGGCTACGTTCACACAGCGAAGATGCAAAAGTGGCGTCTCGTCTTCATCTTTTTAAATCCACGTTTACACGAGTGTCGTCATGAAGAAATCTGCATGCATACGAGGACGCAAGAGTGTGTGGAATTCGATTGGATCTGCACGCCAGGCCGTTAGGTGGTGCTGTGATTGAACTCCACCACGTCCGTGTGCATGCGTACAATCTACCTTAGATCTGCTGCCGACATTGTTGTTTTTCCTGTTTGCGTGTGACGTCAACGTGCATGCGACGTGATCATGACGTGAGCAGGTCCACCATCATTTTTTGCGTTTTCGAACGCAACAGCGTCGCATCTTCAGGAATTCCACTCTGGAGTGAGTCTTCAGATTTTTGCATCTTCAACCCAGAATACCACTGTTGCCGTGTGAACGAAAGGCACTTCCGATGAAATATTTTGTGATTTTTATCCGCAATCGTCCTGGTGTGAACGGCGCCTCAGTGTTCATGACGTCTGAATAAATAAAGATAAACTGAAAACTGAACATTTGAGGAAACTGGACACATGGAGGGCAAAACTACCCAAGACCTGAACCAGAACCTGAGAGATGTAATGGACCTTCAGCTGATCCGTCTACTGATGGCTGAAGCCTCATCAGAAATGGTCTCCATGGAAACATGGCTGTCAAGAAGGAAGGAAGGAGGCAGGAGAAAAGGCTGAGGTATGACCCAAGAACTGGACTGAAGATCAGTGGAAACGGGTTCCTCCTCAGAACCCAGACCTCATCTGGACAGAACATAACAAAAACATCCAAAGAAGAACTTTGGAAAGTTCTTCAAGGATCCTGGAGACTGAAGAAAATGACAGCAGATCTTCTCTAGGAGGGTTCAGACGACCAAAGCTGCTCAGAATAAATATTCCCGACTGTAAACTCCAACAGTTGTCCAGTAAACTGCAGCTAAAGCAAACAGCTGATTAATCAGCAAAATCACAGCACTTTCTAAAGTTTTAAGCCCAAATAGGCAAGAAATTATTTAATCTTTAAGTATTATAGCGCTTAAAAAAAAACCTCCATCCAGCCATTAATCTTTTCTGGACTTTTTGAACTCAGAACTAAAACGGACAAACTTGGAGCAGATCTGGATGAGTCTGAAGCTCCGATCACTCCCGCATCTGCTGGAGCTCCGCTTATGCAAGTCCGGTGGGTTCAAAAGTTTTAGAAGCACAAGAATACACACGACAACCTGATGCATCAGCCGCTCTGCAGGCCACACACACGCACGCACACACACACATGCGCACACACGCACGCACGAGAAATTCTCCGGAAAACCGAACCAGGCAGAGAAGTTGCATAACCAAGCAGCTCCCCTCCTCCCCCCCCCCCCCCACCAGCACCGGGCAACAGCCGCCACATCCCCGCACCACCACCCCTCCCGACTTCCCGAGAAAAGCGTCATGAACCACGGCGCACGTGCCGTTTTTGGTACTCACACGAACGCGTGGTACAGCAGCGCCCATCCTCGCGGCCTCTCCAGCGCGTCGTAGATCAGGTTCTGGATCCTCCTCTTGCGGATGTTATTCCTCTTTACGGGCCGGGTGTAGTTCAGGGGGGTCTTGGCCAGCAGCCCGATGCCCATTCCCTGAGTGCCCCGCTTGAAGTCCTCCCGGCCCGGACCCACCAGCAGCAGGGCGCCATCCTTATCCGCTCCACCGCTGCCTTGGTCCAGTAAGTCCCCTGGAGGAGCGCTGGAAGTCTTCTTGTGCTCCTCCGAGCCGCTAGCGACGGTCCTGGACCGGAGCCCCATGGTCAGTGCTGGATGCCCGGGGTGGGCAGCATGCCATGATCCGGGCGCTGGATCCGGAGACACCCAGACCTCAGCCGCGGGTCATTTAAGGATGTGGTCCCCGGCGCGAAGGGAGGTGCTCAGCAGTCTGACTGCAAAACAAGGAGGAGGAGCGGGAGAGGGAGAGAGGAGCAGCGTTACACATCTTACTTTGGCCAAGCATCGGCATCCGCGCGCGAGCAGCGGAACAATCCGACAACAAATGGAGGAGTGTGCGTAAAATCGGACACAAAACACGCCCTTATGGTGGGAACGCCGCCGTGACAGGCTACAGCGCGCGAGGTGAGATCACCACAAAGTCGGATAAACTCACCACTGCGCATTTTAGACTCGCATTTAGCGGCATTTTTAGCAAATTTTGCAGGATTTGAAGCGGAAACGCACCTGATGCCTGAGCGCCAATTAGCCAATTAAGGAGAAGCCAGCAACAACTGCACACTTCCCAAAACAGCCTTCTCCCCCCAAAAAAACACACAAACGGGAGAGACAAAGAGCGAGCATGAAGCTGCATCCTCACACACACACACGGACACACACGCGCGCACAAACAGAGAAAATAAGAGACACCTAGGGAGGGAACCCGCGAGACAACAGCAGCTCCAAGCAGCCGCGCCGAGCCCTACCAGCAGCGGATCCCGTGCATGGCGCGTGCTTCCGGGGCTACCAGCCTCCATCCACCTGCAGAGGAAGCGGGACGCTGAGGAGGAGGAGGAGGAGGGTGGAGACGGAGGATGAAGAGCAGAGATGCTGCGTGAAGGAGGTCGATACTGAAACTGAAGGAGGAGAAGCAGCGCTCAGAGAGAGAAAGCGGATCGGGCTTCATCAGCGGCAACGCAGACGTGACGTGCGCGCACGCTCACACATGCAAGCATGCATGCATGCGCGCTGGTGGGCGTGCACGCGCGGGAATACTGCCTTATACATCGATGCATTTAGGAGGAAAAACACGCATGTCAGCACATAGTGACGCGAGCAGACGCGTGCGCGAGATGTTGATATGCACAGTCACGTACACACGCACGCGCATCTTGCTGTAAACATCTGTGGGTACATTACTTGATTATGTATATTTGGCAGAGATAAAACAAGATAAACTGAGCGGATCTGCAGCTTTACAGGAAAAATCTGATTCACCAATCAGATGCTTTTATTTCCCTCCGCTGGGTTTTCATCCGAAAGATAAAAGATCAACTAAACAGACGGAAAACCGTGTTAGGTTCATCTATTTACTTGTTAACACAAATATCTAACCAGCCAATCACATGGCAGCACCTCAACACATCAGTCATGAAGACTTGAAGTTCAAACTGAGAACAGAATGACGAAGAAAGGGGATTTTAAAGGGAAGTTCGTTTTTTTTTTTAACCTGGACCCATTTTCTAGCATGAAATATCCGTTCATTTCCTCACCCAGACAGTTTTGGTGTAACGAACTCCTTCAGGAGATATTTAGAACCACTCCAGATCAGCGTATGCCCAAAATAATGGAAGTGATGTGGGCAACCATGCGCAGCCTTTAAATAAGGCATTATCTGCCACAAAACCTTCATTTAGACAATGTTTTGATACCAAACATTAGTTGGTCCCCCCTGTGAGCTTGAAGCGGCTTTGAGTTTCTTATCCGTCCTTATTTACAGACATTTACTTGCTATGGTTTCGTATAACAGTGACGTCATCAAAGCTGCTGCATTAATAATGTCTGTAAATAAGGATGAATCACCACAAAAAAGCCACTTCAAACCGCTTCGAGCTCACAGGGCGGGGCGACTAATGTTTCGTAACAAAACGCTGGTGAAATGAAGGAGTTTGTGGAAGATGATGCCTTAAGCCCGGCACACACTTTACGATTTTTGGCCATTTTTGAGCCAAATTTCCAGTCGTGTGACAATTTTGGCGATCGGGCCACTCTTGGCCAAATCATGTGTCATGTGTCGTGCAGTATACTCGTGGGTCACGAGAGGCGATTGGCTCCTCACGACGAGCTCCCGATCAGAAATCGTGAGTCGCAACAAAATCAAACCTGTTTGATATTCTGGTCGTGGCTCGTGAGTGAATCGCATGTTGAAGCGGAGCCACGACCAGACTGAGAACTCTTTCCTCGCAGATTTTCACATTTCGCATGCGCGAAACAAAAAACTGAAGTAAACCAGGCAGCATGTTCTCATAACAGCGAGTTCTCATAATAAATCTGGCAGACCGTACAGCCCACGTCTGCTCAGCCAATTCCTCGTCCACACACGATGTCGCCTTTTATTTTTGGCGAATTCTCCATAAAGAAAGAACGCAAATCGCCAAGGCAGCGCGTTTTTTGGTGATAGCATAATGTTGCTGCTGCTGTTGTTACTGTCGTCGTCTTCTTCTCAGTTTTATTTTTCTTCTACTACTAGCTGTATTTATTGCGTTGCCTGTCAGGATTGTTCAAGACCCCAGCGTGTCTTTGAGGACGTACAGTGTGAGTAGTCAGATCGCATCCGAGCGTCAGTTCGTACTGTGTGAGGACAAACATCACAAGCTGTGAACTTTTGAACTCTGCGACTGATTCGCACAGTTTGAGTTGGAGCTGCGAGCAACAATTGGAAAAAAATAAATCAATCAATCGTACAATGTATCTCAGGCTTTATTTAGAGGCTGCACGCGGTATCCGCATCACTTCCATTATGTTGGACATACGCTGATCTGGAGTGGATCTAAATATCTGCTGAAGGAATTCAAGTTACACCAAAACTGTCTGGGTGATGAAATTAATGTATTTCATGCTAGAAAATAGATCCAGGTTTAAAAAAAAAAAAAAAAAAAAAAACTAACTTCCCCTTTAAGTGGATTTGATTGTGGCATGGATGAGTATTTCAGAAACTGCTGATCTACTGGCATTTTCACTCACAAGAATGGTCTGAAGAAGATGGAGCAGCAGGAGACCACGCTGGGTGCCACTCCTGTCAGCTAAGAGCAGGAAACTGAGGTTACAGACTCACGCTGTTGAAATAATGGTGCATTATCCTGCTGGAAGTAGCATCAGGAGATGCTCCACTGTGGTCATAAAGGGATGGACATGGTCAGCAGCGATACTCAGGTAGGCTGTGGTGGTTAATCTCCCCCACACCATCACACCAGCAGCAGCCTGAAGCCTTGATCCAAGGTAGGATGGATTCATGCTTTCATGATGTTTCCAGCAGATTCTGAGTCGAGCATCTGAATGTGGAGCTGAAATGGAGACTCATCAGACCAGCAACGTTTCTCCATCTTCTATTGTCCAGTTTTGATGAGTGTGTGTGAATTGTAGCCTCAGTTTCCTGTAGTTTCCTGTTCTTAGCTGACAGGAGTGGAACCCGGTCTGGTCTTCTGCTGCTGGAGTCCATCTGCTTCCAGGTTGGACGTGTTGTGTGTTCAGAGATGCTCTTCTGCATGGCCGTTTCTCAGTTCCTAGTTTGCGTACTTGTGAGTACAGACTTGTGCACTGCAAAAACTCAAATCTTAGCAAGTATATTTTTTTCTAATTTCTAGTCAAAATATCTTATCACACTCAAAATAGGAAAAAAATTACTTAAAGAGAAGATCTTAAAGAGAAGATCTTGATTAAAAGCAATGCATCTTATTTTAAAAAAAAATCTTATCAAGAAAATTTAGCTTATCCCATTAGCTGATTTTTTTGCTTACTACAAGCAAAACAATCTTTTTTTTTTTACTTATTTTAAGAGTGGCCAAGATTTTTTTGCTTGTAATCAGCAAAGAAATTTGTGTGGAAATCCCAGTTTGAACTTCAGCAAGTCATCTTCATCATGTCTAGCTGAATATATGCTGCATTGTGATTAGCTTAAGATATACTTTATTAATCCCAATTAGAGTGGCAATTAAGAAATTCATTCTCTGCATTTTAACGCTTATCAGGTTAAGACCTTGCTCAAGGGGTGCACAGTGTTTTTGCCCGAGTGCTGTATCAGGGACTCGAACCTGGGTCTGCCACGCCAAAGCCTGCAACATTTCCACTAACGCTACACTAGCCACTCCACAAAAAAAAAAACAAACCAAAAGAACCAACTAATAAGATATATATATATATATATATATATATATATATATATAAATATATTATATCTATATATAAAATATAGCCAACGGGTGATAATGGGAAATTTTTTACGTCTTTCCAATAAGTCTGATATCATGACAACTTGCCCCAATAACATTATTTTTGTTGTCTATGTAAACAAAGAGGATTTTTTTAGACAAGTCTAACCTTGAGCCCCCCTAATATAAGCTTTAGGTAGCTTCTCTGGGGAGACCCATTTCACCCCTCATTTACTGAAAGGAATTGTATGTTTGTGTTTTCATTACGTGTGTGTGTGTGTGTGTGTGTGTGTGTGTGTGAGAATAAACTTGAAACTTGAACCTGTCAGTCATTATTGTTTACAAATCAACTTTCAGATTGTGTTAACATACAATAAATGTTTGAATCTAACTTGTCAGTGCATCATTTCATATGGTTTTTAACTTCTCATTTGCACTTTCAGTTTGTAATTCTGATGCATGTTTTGCATCAGTTCAAGGAGCCTTTATTTTTATCAGTAAACAATGTACCTTATTTAAGTTGATGTGCATTTGAGATATAAAATCATTTTGCTTGATATCTTTTAGAAAATGTTTGGGCTGCTGTGCTTCACTGGAAAAACTGGGAAGGGAATGATTAGTTGTCACTATATCAAAGTTTGCTCACCCACAAATTTGTGAATCAGGTGTTCCATACTCCATGTCCACAGGTGTGTCACTCTCAGGAATCAGTGAATTCAGCGTGGAACTGTGATAGGATGCCACCTGTACAACAAATCCAGTGGTGAAATTTCCTCACTCCTAAATATTCCAGGTTAATAAAAAAAGGCAGCCCGGCGACAGTCAACTGTCAGCTGTATTATCGGTATATGGAAGTGTTTGGGAACGACAGCAACTCAGCCAAGAAGTGGTCGGCCACGTAAACTGACGGAGCGGGTCAGTGATGCTGAAGCTCATGGTATGAAGAGGTGGCCAACTTTCTGCAGTCAGGTTCACTACAGACCTTCAAACTTCATGTGGCCTTCAGATCAGCTCAAGAACAGTGACAGAGAGCTTCATGGAATGGGTTTCCATGGCAATCAGCTGCTTCCATCCATACATCACCAAGTGCAATGCAAAGCATGGATGCAGTGGTGGAAAGCAGCCGCCACTGGACTCTAGAGCAGTGGAGGCGTTCTCTGGAGGACCAATCACGCTTCTCCATCTGGTTATCTGATGGAGGAATCTGGGTTTAGTGGTTGCCAGGACGACAGTACTTGTTTAACTGCATTGTGCCAAGTGTAAGGTTTGGTGGAGGGGGATTATGGTGTGGGGTTGTTTTTCAGGAGCTGGGCTTGGCCCCTTAGTTCCAGTGAAAGGAACTCTGAATGCTTCAGCATACCAAGACATTCTGGACAATTTCATGCTCCCAACTTTGTGGGACCAGTTTGGAGCTGGCCCCTTCCTCTTCCAACATGACTGTGCACCACACAGATCCAGAAAGACCTGGATGCAGAGTCTGGTGTGGAGGAACTGGACTCAACCCCATAGAACACCTTTGGGATGAATCAGAGCGGAGACTGAGAGCCAGACCTTCTGGTCCAACATCAGTGTGACCTCACAAATGTGCTTCTGGAAGATGGTCAAAGATTCCCATAAACACTCCTAAACCTTGTGGACAGCCTTCCCAGAAGATGAAGCTGTTCTAGCTGCAAAGGTGGACCAACGTCATACTGAACCCTCTGGATCAGGAATGGATGTTACTGAAGCTCATATGTGAGTCACGGCAGGCGAGCAAACACTTTTGGCAATATGTGTGTGTGAGATCGTTTATCAGTTATCGGTATCAGCCTTTCGGAGCTGAAATTAAACCGGTTGTTGGCATCAGTTTTTGAAAAAGATTATCGTGCATCCAGAGCTGGTTAGATATTTGCATTAGCAGGAAGTCAACAGGTGGATGTGTTACATAACTGTGTTAGTGACGTGTATGTTTAGCGATGTAAAGTGCATCAGACAGAAATCATGATAAAAACAGCTAAATCTTAACATTGATAAAAAAAATTGTTAAAAATCCTCCACAGCAGCAGCACACGCGTGCAGTTAACTACAGCAGAGTAATCATTGCGTCTTTCAGGAAGAAGTCGTCAGCATCATCATCATCATCACAGCCTAACAGGATTTACCCAGAGGAACAGAACAGAGCAATCTTAAAATAGATTGATTGTGAGTCTTGGTGGCCTTTAGTATTTCTACTTAATCGCCGGCGGTTGGTGGATTTGACTAATTATCTGGATGAAAAACGGCTGAGCGAGTCTGTAATTGAAAAAGCAATAACTTGACTCCAGCTGTCCGCCGCAGCCCAGGACGGTCCGGCAGGTCACGGCAGCTCCGGCTGGCTTCACGCGGACAGATGGAAATCTGAGCTGCTTCTTAAAGCCTCTCATAAAACATCCTCCTGCTGGTTTGTCTGTTTTTAGCCCAACGCTGCAGTAAATTTACACTTTACAGCAGCTCTGCTCAAATCTTCTTTCAGAACGCCCTTGAAGCTTCCTGTGATCCTGCACATGAAGAATCATGGTCCACAACGGGACATGAAATAAAGCGTTGGGTTTTAAACCTGCAGGTCTGATTCCAGGTACTCGGTGAAGTATTTTGGCAGCAGAGGATTGATGGAGCTCGGAGGAGCACTTCACAGCTCCCCGGCTGTCAATATGTGGGTGTAAAGTGATTGGTGATGGAAGAGGCTGTGATCAATACTCGTGTCCACGTGCAGAACCGGATTTATCATGTGTGTAATTTTACAGACAGAGGAGCACGTAGAGATCATCCGGCTGACAGCGTCCATGTTTCAGCATGTTCTGGATGTCAGATGCAGGCTGGACGGGAAGTATCTGCTGCTTTTCTTCAGCTGTATGGAGTCAAATTAGTGACATATTTATGAGGAGCGCATTTTTACTCCGTTTTATAGCGAGCTTTGGATCAGAGTTGTGTGTGAGCACCTAATTTCTTTGTTCAAAGTCAAATTTGGGTAAAAACCTTTAAACAGTGTGTGAAAGCTTGCATGCAACGGCCCTCGGATGGGTACAGCAATGACTTCATATGCAAAGCACTGTTATGAACGGGGGCCGTTAGTGGCCAAAATTCTCCCAGACATAAATGTTTTCATCCGTGAGTGGATCTAGTGGTCTCAGGTGTAGCTCCGACTGTACTTTAACTACTTTTAATGTCTTTTAAAGCTTTACTTATCCCAAGCACGACTCTAACTCCCATTAAACAAAGCTGGTACAGCAGCTATAAAGTTCAGAGGATTCTCACTTCACACGTGTCCATTCAGAGACACTGAATAAAACTGGTGGCACAAATATGGCAGCCTCCATGTATGTGCATCCACAGCAAGTAGAAAAAAAAAGACTCATTCTAAGAAAATAAACACATAGCATCTACTGTATTCTAGTACAGAGATTACACATGAAAAGAAACAGTTTTGAATTGCATATCACAGTTTTCTGCCACTGACCTTTGATTTTGTTACACACTGCACCTTTAAAGCTGTAAGCAGCATGAACAGGTTGCTTTTATGCAAATCCCACTCTTTGTTCCAATGATTTTTTTCATCATTTACTCTAAAAACATAAAATGGGCAGAAATCAGTTAATCATTCCAGATGAAGTACAAAATAAAATAAGCTTTGATTCCTTTTACATGGGCAAAAGTGATAAAAACATCGTATTTAACCTTCAGTAACATCACCAGACATTGCTGTCAAACAAAACTATTTCTAACCTGTACTGGGCTGATTTAAATATTTTAAGTTAGCAAGTAGGAGAAGCTGAACATTCACCATGTTTTCAAATGAGCAGATAACTAAACCTGTTTTCGCCAAAGGATATGGGATAGTACAGGTAGTCAGTATGGGACGGGTCATTGGAGCTAAATCGTCCCACTTTTGGGGACCCTTCCCAGTCTTACCTTTCCCATTCCAAACAGGTGGAGCTTGACACGCTGCAATCCACGGACTGGTAGAGAGAATCATCACTTCCTTTGTGACAAACAGGAACCGGTCCAAGTTTAAATATACGTTTATACGTTTGATATAGTTTAATATATACCTCACTAATGAGCTCATTAACCAGTAGAGAAGCTGTGCTGATTAAATTCAGCTGGTTTACTGGCTATTTGGATCAACTTTGGACATTCTGGACCAGGGATGTTCACCTCTGAAGGTGGAAGAGAGAAGACAAACCCCATCATAACATAAATGCTGTTCTAAGGCAGAACCTCTGGCACTGAAGGTCGGCTGCAGACAGACAGCAGCCGTCTCTCAGCTCTGCTCACCTGTTAGCAATCAATTCAATTAAACATCATCAAACTCAGCAGTCCAAGTATTCACAGAAAGACAGGGAACATGTCAACACAACCCTGTTTGCTTCCTGAACTCAAAGAAAAATCATAGCTATAATGAGATAAATCAAATTAAAAAGACTTTATCTATCCCATGGGAAATTTCAATAATATAATGTACTATAATATGATTTAATAATGACATTAAAACAGTTTTCATGCATGGTTGCTCTGGGCTTCCGTAGTTTCCTGAACTAGTTGTGTATAAAAGGAAGTTTTGCTTTTCATGTTTAACAGATTTTCCTTCAGAGATGTAGTTTACATCTCTGAACGGGCTAACGTGGATGTTCAACACCTCGTAAATAAGATGTTTGTGATCTGTTTGTTTATTTGGCCAGAAACGTGTAGAGGGAGGAAAGAAGGATGGCGTGAGGTGTTGGTCTATGTGGAGAACTCATAAATGTTCAGGCTTCAGAGTGAAATATTGAGGTTACTCATCTTAGCTTCCACGAATCACTAAAACCTCCACTTCAGTGACATTAACATAAAAACACTAACACACCGATATGGAAGTTATTATTCTGAATCAGCAGCTTGTGTTTTTACACAAACCTCATCCCTCCAGCAGCTGGTGCTTGTCTCCAGTGTTTCTCTGGGTCGTTCCAGGTCGTCCTGGGCTCGTCACCTGTCAGGTGGACCAGAGGATCCTTCAATCTTTAATTCTGCTCCCTCTCCTGAAGCTTTCATGGCAGAGTGCTGCAGGCGGCGAGGAACTCAGAGTCTCCTAAGACCTTCCAACTGTTCTCGTCACATCCTCCGTCATCGTGATGCACACACCTCTCTGCATCCAAAATTACACATTTCTGGGAAATTCTTCTTTCTTTCAGCAAACAGCCTCCTGATTTACAGCTTTCTGTTCGGGAAATTTATTTATTATGGACCTTCTTCTGAAGAAGTGCTTCTGTTTTTAAGATGCTGATTAAAGTCCCTTCACAAAACAGCAACCAGACTGGCAGATCGATTTCAAACTCACTATTCAGGGAATTAAAACTCATTAAATTTTCTCATTCATTCCTCAAGGCAAAATATTCAAATTTAACTCCGCATGACTAAACAACCGCTGAATTCACAGGACAAAAACAACAACAAAGAAAAGAAAAATAGCAATCCAAATACAAAAAATGTCAATACAATGAATAATAAAGATGTAATCATGAATAAATCAGTTATATAAATATATGGTGACTACAATATTAAAGGAATAGTTCACCCACAGAATGATTTAACCTTATTTTCCACTTCCCCTGATGGTGAGCAAGACTCTGGAGCACTTTTTTAATATTTCAAATGCAGCCGGAGATCAGGACGACTTCTCGTTTCCACCCAACTTTCATATAATGAAGTTTGATTGTGCCCGAGCCAACAAGGTCCATAAAAGTCCACAAAAACTTGTCAATATTCCTCCATACTGCTCGTCCAATGTAATCCAAGTGTCCTGAGTGGGTAGCGTCCAGAATTTACCTAAAACTACATCATTTACTATATTTTTAGAATCTAAAAAGTAGTACATCTTACTTCCGCGAAGCGGGCATATGCAGGTTCCCAAAACTACGGATACCTCGGCGTTCAGAGCCTACTCTGCCGATAACGCAAGAGTAGAAGAAGAAATTTGCTGTTTAAATTGTGCTAAGAGCTGCAGACAAACTGGGACAAACACAAGAGGGGTTGGATATTGATTTAAAACAGGGATGGGCAATTCCGGTGGTCGAGGGCCGGCATCCTGCAGGTATTAGGAGCTTCCAGGCTGCAACACACCTGACTCCAATCAGTGGGTGATTGTGCAGAGCTTGATGTGAAGCTCTGCACAGGTCACAAGGTGTGTTACCACAGGGATACTACTAATATCTGTGGGATGCCGGCTCTCGAGGACTGGAGCTGCCCATCCCTTAAAGTTGTACTTCCATTGTCATTTCATTAATATTTCTGTGTTCTCCATTATTATTGAATGCATTCTGCATCGTTTCTGTTTAAATAAACCTTCTGGTATCTTTGTATCCAGCTGTATTTGTAAACTAGAAGAGAGGTTTGTGGTCCAACAGCAGCTTTTCCGGGTCCTTCTCATGAATTTCCGTCTGATTGGCTGCCTCCCATTAGTGTATGAAGGAAGCTCCGCCCTCCGCTCTTATTTAGTTACAGACAGGAAATAGAGCCGACAAACAAGTTTGTTCCGCCATGCTAACAAACAGTTAGCTAATTAGCTTCTCAACTCCGAAGCTACAGTCGTGCCGTCTTCACTTCTAGTGTGTAGTGGAGGTTTACCTGCCTTCCAATGGACAGATATAAAACCCACGTGGGATACGCTATTTGCAATGTGACGTAGGAGTGCGAGGCTGTTCCCGATTCGCTCTTTTCTTCGTATTGTTTCTCTGATGAGAAAGCACAGCCGACTGGGGGGAACGCAACGCTAGCAAGTCAGCATGTGTAAGTAAACAAGGGGAAACCCTCCGTATTTCAGAAGGAGCAAGTTAAACGGGTTTTCAGTGGAAGGAGGCCTTTAAAACAAAGAAAGAAAGAAAAAGAGAACGCGCGATCTCATCTGCCGCGCCTTCCGTAGTTTCATGAACACGCATCAGTGTGCTCACAGGAGTACGATGTACTTCTATTTAGGCTCTAAAAATATAGTAAATGCCGTCGTTTTGAGTAAATTCTGGACGCTACCCACTCAGGACACTTGGATTACATTGGACGAGCAGTATGGAGGAATATTGACGAGTTTTGTTTTACTTTTATGGACCTTGTTGGCTCGGGCACAATCGAACTCCATTATATGAAAGTTGGGTGGAAACGAGAAGTCGTCCTGATCTCCGGCTGCATTTGAGATATTAAAAAAGTGCTCCAGAGTCTTGCTCCCCTTACAAAAAAGAAGAATTCATTAAAAAAATGATAAAAAATATAAAAAAATATAAAAAAATTTTTCCCAAAGTATAATTTTTTATTAAAAATGATCTTAATGAAAATGTAAGTAAATAAAAAAAAAAATTTTTGGGAAGAAATAAGTAAAAATAAAAAAATTAAAAATATAATTTTATAATATAAAATAAAATTAATTTAAATTTAATGTGTAAGTAAAATAAAAAAAAAATGAAGCTTTATTTTTTTTAAAAATATAATATAATATATTAAAAAAATACATTTATGAAAAGTATAATATAATTAGTAATAAAAATTTAATTTAAATTTTTATTTTTACAAAAAAATTTTTAAAATTATATTAAAAATATTATTCTTTAAATATTTTGTTTATTATATTGAAAATTTTCTAATTAATTTTCTATTTAAAAAATAAAATAAAGTAAGGAAATATATTAAGTAAGAAAAGATGGTATTAAAAAAAAATATTGACAAGAAAAGTAGATAAAAAAAGTCATTAAATAATATAATTGTATATATGAGTGAAGTGAAATTTTGTTAGAAAAAATATACATAGTAAATTTATTTTTTAATAATAAAAAAGAAAAGGAGAGGAAAAATATACATAAAAGATGAAGAGAAGAAAAAAGGGAGACAAAAGAGAAAGGGGAGAAATGAAGGAAAAGGGGATGAGGGGGTGAGTGAGGGTAAGTGGAAGGGTAGAAGAGAGGAGAGAGCAGAAAAGGGGGAAAGGAGAGAAGAAAGAGAGGAAGGGGAGGAGGGAGATAGATCTGAATGATATGTATGAAAATTAGGAAAATGAGTTTGAATAAAATTAGAAAGAAAAGAAAAAAAAGATAAAAAAAAAAAGTAAAGAAGAGAAATAGAAATAAAAAGGAAAAGTAAAAAATAAGATAGAAGGTGAGTTAAAAGATAATTAATGAATAAATTATTTATATTTTTAAAATAAAAATATTTATATTTATATTTTTATATTTATTATTTATTTCTTTTATATTAATTTAAAAAAAATAAAATAAAATTTTATAAAATTAATTCAATAAGATATTTAGATATTTCAAGTAATCCACCAAATGACAAAATAACATTATAACATTTAATATAAAAGAAACAAATATACTAGTAATATAAAAAATAATTACTAATATAAAAATATATAATATAAAATTTAAATATAAATAAAAATATATATGTTAAAATTTAAATAAATTTTAAATTAAATTTAAATAATATTTAATATAAATTAAATAAATAATAAAATAATAAAAAAAAATAAAAAGTATAATTTAAATTTTAAAATTAATATACTTAAACATACTTCATATCTCACCATGAAGGGATGTGGAAAATAAAGTTAAATCATTCTGTGGGTGAACTATTCCTTTAATGAAAATAATTCTGAGTAAATAGGGCTGGACAATTAATCAAATTTTGATCGTGATTTCAATATTGCCTTCTCACAATCATAAGAAACACTGTAATTGAAGAAAAACGATTAATCCTGAAGTGAACAGACAAGTGGAGTTACAGGAAGCAAACTGCAGGGAGAATAGAACAGGGATGCATACTGGGTATCATTTTTATCGCCATTATCATTTTAATATATTATTCTTATTTTACTCCTTTACTTGTTTCTTATTTATTTTCCAGTTGTGTTTTTTTAAGTTATATTTGAGGTTGAATTTTGGTGGTTCAATAAACACTTAAAAAAAAAAAAAATCAATGAATAATCGTGTATATTAATCGTGATTTCAATATTAGTCAAACTAATTGTGATTGTTATTTTTTCCATAATCGTCCAGCCCTATGAATAAATAAAGTAACTCCTTTGCCTCGTTTTACAGTGTAAGGACCACCATGGCTTCTTCTACAGTTCACGTCCAGGTGAATCATCATAGTTTGTGCAGGTGAAAATAAATGCTGAACAGACTTGCCTGCAACTTACGGCTCATACAGGGACGCCCGTCACAATACAGAGTAGGACCCAAATGCAGTATAGAGGTTGGAGAAGCGCATATGCTGAACTGACCTGCCTGCAGTCCAGAGTCTGAGAGCTGAACTGGTCTAGAAATATAAAAGTATTAATTCTACCTTGTAATCACGATGCAAACTTTATAAAAACAAACTGCAACAAAAACTCCATAAACATAAAGGTACATTTATTGATTCATAAAGGTACATTTATTGATTAAAATAAAAATTCTCCAAAATAAAGCGAGTAAAATCGATCTGATTTAGTTTATCTATAAACAGAAAAACAACCCTGGACTATTACTTCTTACAACTCAAACAAGCTGGTTCTTCAAACTCAAAGGCATTCGGCATTTTATTAGAAAATGAAAAAGAATTTCTTTCTGTCCGTGGAGGCTGCAGACGAGCTGAATCGTGACTTTCAGTCGAAGGTTTTTGTCTTTTTTTTTTTCAGTTTACAGCAGCAGCCTTGCAGCCAAAGAGGCCGTAAATCAGGACAGATGACATGAAGGGGCAGGTCAGATTCATTATTTGAAGACGCACCGGGACATTTGGACAAAGACGGTGTGTGAACGAGCTTTGAATTAGTCTTCACAGAGCGGCCTTTTACCCTGCCAAGGCTTGTTTGGCTGAGCTCCAACCAGAGAGCTCAAGGTTAAATGATACAAAATGAGCTTTTTACACCGTTTCTTTCCTCGAGTGTCGTGAAGAATATAAGACGGACGAGTACGGCTCAGTGATGAGGACACAGCAGGAATATCAGGAAAGTTTCCTATAGATGTGACATCATCATGATATTCCTGATGTTCAGACCACAGACAGAGCTGTCAGAGTAAAGTACTGCTGGAAACATGGCCATGTTTCTGAAGACCAGATTTCTGTATCCAGTATAATGAACTGGTAGTAATGGTCCATCTATACTGAGTTCAGTTGTCTCAGTTTTGTCAGCTATGCTTAGTTTACCATCCTCACTTATCTATTCCAATTGTTTACACATAATGACACTAATAAAAGCTATTTAAATGAATTAAATAACTTTTCTTGGGAGAATAATAACGCATTTTGTTCATTCGGTTATTTAATGATCAAACTCTAAACACTAAAAAAGATTTAAAATGAAGAAAAAAAAACATGAAGAAAATGGGGGAAAACCTAACTGTAAAGTTTATACCTTTACTTTTATTTTAGCTTTTTAATGTTTAATAGAAAACATGAGCACACATATAATTTTGGGTGTTTTGTTGCCTGTCTGGACTTTAATCTTGGATTTGGCTTTTTTAAATTTGTATTTTTAGTAAAATGATTGCAATTAAAAATGTCTTTAAATGTAATAAAATATTTTTCATGAATTTATTTGATATAGTTATTAAATTATTGTAATAAGCAACTACTTTAAATCCAATTACTACTAATAATAATGATGAGTGATAAAGCACTTTCAATCAAAGTGTCTTACATAGAAAAATACATAAAACTAAAGTACAACAATTAAGTACACACAAAATAACACATTAATTATAACTGAATATATTTAGAAATATTTCCTTCTAAAAAGTGAAAATTTGATGTATTTTTGCAATTACAGGTATTTCTTTTGTGTGCTATTTTACATAAAACATGTCAATTTGCCAATTATGTATTTCTGTAATTTGCGTTTTAAAAACGCATAGAAAACTGTAAAATAATTAAAAAAAGAAAGTGTGGTATTGTAGTTTTTACAGTTTTACTTTAACAAGTTCTTTGGTGGACCAAATATTTCAGAGATTTGATGGATTTAATCAAATAGTTGTGTAGATAAACCTGCCTCTCTACCACTTTGTTTGGGTATTTAATGACAAAAGTAAGTGTTTTATCAAATTACTCTTTCATTTTTGGACCATTTTACAAATGGTATGATTAACAGACATCACAAATATTTGTTAATTTTTTTATTATTATTATTATTGTCCAAAGGAAAAGAATAAAATGCAAAGAAAGTTTTTTTTCTGTTGCTTCTTTCTCGGTACAAACGTTAAAGGTTAAATGAGGGCATCATATGAACAGATGGTCTGGTTTAACCGGGAGTGTCAGAGGGTTACTTGTTTACTCAGTGACTGATCTTACTGGAGAGTTACAGGGTCTTTGTCAGCTGGTGAATAATTGAAGCTGTTAGATGTGTTATATTTGCATGATGCGCTCATCTCTTCAGCAGCACAGCCAACATGTTTTATACATCTGACTCATCCAAATTTTACAACACGAGGGTCACGCATGACTTCAACAACTGGTGACACTCTCAGGAAGTAGTGAACCCCCTCCCCGTTAAGACATAAATTAACTGTGGTTTATCACATCTTTGGAAATCTGAGTTCAGTTTCTCTATCCACACCCAAGCTGGATTACTGCCACACCTGTTCTCAATCAAGAAATCACTTAAATAGGACCTGCCTGACAAAGTGAAGGAGACCAAAAGGTCCTCAAAAGCTAGACATCATGCTGCCATCCAAAGAAATTAAGGAAAAAATTAAACAAAGTCATTGAGATCTATCAGTCTGGAAAAGGTTCCAAAGCCATTTCTAAAGCTTTGGGACTCCAGAGAACCACAGTGAGAACCATCATCCACAAATGGTGAAAACATGGAACAGTGGTGAACCTTCCCAGGAGGGGCCAGCCGACCAAAATGACCCCAAGAGCACAGCGACGACTCATCCAAGAGGTCACAAAGACCCCAGAACAACATCCAAGAACTGCAGGCCTCACTTGCCTCAATGAAGGTCAGTGTTCATGACTCCCCCATCAGAAAGAGACTGGGGGGCAAAAATGGCTGCATGGCAGAGTTCCAAGACCAAAACCACTGCTGAGCAAAAAGAACATAAAGGCTCGTCTCAGTTTAGCCAGAAAGCATCTTGATGATCCCCAAGACTTTTGGGAAAATACTCTGTGGACTGACGAGACAAAAGTGGAACTTTCTGGAAGGTGGAGGTCCCATTACATCTGGCGTAAAAGTAACACGGCATTTCAGAAAAGGAACATCATAGCAACAGTAAAACATGGTGGTGTTAGTGTGATGGTCTGGGGCTGTTTTGCTGCTTCAGGACCTGGAAGACTTGCTGTGGTAAATGGAACCATGAATTCTGCTTCTACCAAAAAATCCTGAAGGAGAACGTCCGGCCATCTGTTGGTGACCTCAAGCTGAAGCGCACTTGGGTTCTGCAGCAGAACAATGATCCAGAACACACCAGCAAGTCCACCTCTGAATGGCTTAAGAACAACAAAATGAAGACTTTGGAGTGGCCTAGTCAAAGCCCCCACATGAATCCCATTGAGATGCTGTGGCATGACCTTAAAAAGGCGGTTCATGCTGGAAAAGCCTCCAATGTGGCTGAATTACAACAATTCTGCAAAGATGAGTGGAACAAAATTCCTCCACAGCGCTGTAGAAGACTCACTGCCAGTTATCACAAACGCTTGATGCAGTTGTTGCTGCTAAGGTGGAACAGCCAGTTATTAGGTTTAGGGGGCAATTACTTTTTCACACAGGGCCATGTAGGTTTGGATCCCCCCCCCTTACTAATAAAACCTTCATTTAAAAACTGCATTTTGTGTTTACTTGTGTTATTTTTGTCTAATATTTAAATTAGTTTGATCTGAAACCCTTTTTCACACAACTGTACTGTACGTCTGGAGTGTCTCCAAGCACCTTCATTTCAGAAACATTGGTTTAGATTAAGATGTGAAGTTCTGTATTCACAGACAAAAGATCAGAAGTGAAAGACTAAAGCGAGTGAATATGTGGAGGTTCAGCTTCAGAGCTCCTCCTCTCAGGTGAAGGTATCCCGGTGTGTGTTGGAAGCTGTGTGACTCAACACTCCAACGTAACACCGTCATGAATCAAGCCACTGGGGAAGGCATGAAAAATGAGTCCAGCTGTCGGCTCCCGGAGGATGGAGCTGCTGCAGGGCCGACGCCCCCGCTCAGCAGATATGAAGATTCAGCAGAAATGCTAAAACAAACATATCTCAGAGTGACATAAATCACCACGTGACCTCTGAGTGGAAGCAGGTCGCCAGCATACGGCAACATCCAGTGGAGCGTTGCATCGCCCACCAGAGTCAAACCTGCGCTCAGGGTGACGAAACCAGGGAACATCTCTGCTGCTGGAGTCACTTTGGGAGAATAAAAACCCAGAAACGTCTCTGATGCAGCTTCAGATCATTTTTTACCTCACAACGCCGGCTCCTCTGGGGAAGCTGCAGCACTGAATATTGATTTTC
Source organism: Atherinomorus stipes (assembly GCA_023101725.1). NCBI lineage: Eukaryota > Metazoa > Chordata > Actinopteri > Atheriniformes > Atherinidae > Atherinomorus > Atherinomorus stipes. The sequence continues at coordinate 42,892 of JALJCO010010392.1, forward strand.
TGCAGCTTCGCCTCTCACAGGCGGAGGGCTGACAAGGATTCAGCCACGAAGGGTCAACAAGGAAGAAAGGTCGCCCAGCCAGCTGCTGGTGTATTTGCTGTTGAATTCAGTGTTTCAGAGATCAATTCTTTCTGTTTGGAGAGCAGAGGAGGCTAGTTTGGCGTTTTCTGACCTTTCGTGTTTAGGATGATTTTTCTAACTTGTGAAAATAGATGTGAGGACAAGCCAATGGTGGAAGTGTGGAGGGATTCAGCCAACATGTGAGGTAGAGGTAACAAACAAAACTGTCCCAGACATATTAGAGCACCTTGCTCATGAACAGCGGACCAACATACCTGTCAGCAGGTGCAGAGGGTTTTCTGAACATCAGAGAAAACACCCGATCGCCTCAGTCTTGCATAACAAAGCTTTGCTTGTTAACATGTTTTATTTTTGTGTGTTTGCTTTTAATATTTCTTTCAAACCACAATTCAAACTTAATGTCATGATTTTCATAGAATTTTTATTTATTAGAATTTTTTATCTATTTCAACTTTTTTCACTTACAGATGATTTATTTTCCTTCTTAAATTGGAGGGTATGAATAATTTGGAGGACAACTGTGCACTGAGGTAAGTGTACGTGTGCTTCTGGAAGGTATTTAATATGGGAGAACATGTAACGTTTATGACGTATCATGTGAAATTATATTGTCAAAGAAGTTTTTCTTTGTCAGCTTTACAGTTGGTGTTTTGTGTGTCACTATTCTCTGTTTTCTTACCTGGTTCTTCCTGGCCTTCCCTCTCTCCTCTCCTCCCCTCCTCCCTCTTTGGACTGGCAATCATACACAAGTAGACTGTATTCAACTAGATGAAAAAATGTGGGAAAATATGACTAAATAAGGTCCTCTCTCTCTCTCTCTCTCTTTTCACTGTCGACCAAAAGGCAAATGACCATCAAGTGCGTTTACATTGATATATTCATATTATACAGCTTACAACTTTATTCTTGAAATACAGATCATTTGATAATAATAATAATACATTTTATTTAAAAAGCGCCTTATCAAAACACCAAAGGTCATTGTACACAGACATTAAAAACTATAAAACAATGATAAAATACTACAGACAAACTAAAACCGGTATCAAATCGGGGAAAAAAGGATTTTGTGAGGCTAAGTGGGGTATGATTGCTTAAAAAGAAACGTTTTAAGTCCAGTTTTGAAATGAGTAAATGAGTCCAGGGTACGGAGATGGGTAGGGAGGGAGTTCCTGTTGAAATATTACATTTCTACCAGGCACAATATGGTTTTCACACTGTTCTTTTTTGTTTTTAGAAAGCCCATACAGTAAAAAAGAAGGAGAAGAAGAAGAAGAAGAAGAAACACAAATTTTAGGGGTGGTTTGATTCAATTTAGGGGTGCTTCAGCACCCCCCAAAAATGGGCTAGAAACGCCTATGAAGGAGGGTAAAGTGGATTTTGGTCAAGGGGCAAACTCCAATGTAAATGTGTGAAGTCCAGAAGTTAAGTTGAATAATTGTAGTTCTTTCTTCATCCACCAGAGGCTCCAAAACAAAGCAAATCCCCACCGACTCCCAACTTCACAGCAGAAATAAACATGTTTACAGCCTGGTTCAAAAAAACATTTTAGGTTTAATAGGTCAAGTTTACGTTCATGTCAACTGTGAGGTTGGTGATTTTTCTATAACAACTCCGTTTAGATGTTATTTAATCTTAAAATAGCACATAATTAGGGGTGTGTCCTTTCGATTGACAGGTGGCAGCCCAGATGCCATTTTTAGCCGTGGAGGCTAATAGTTAGCTCCCTCCTAGCTCCCAGGATAACAGTGGCTGAGCCAGAAATTTGTCACTGGGGTGGCCACAGAGAGACCATTACTCACAAAGGGGTGGCCATAAGTAGATACCTCAGAGCATGCTTATATATGTATATACATCCAACTGTATGGGGTAGCTAGTGTCTAAAATAAGAAGAAGTGGTTTGGAAGCAGCTTGGGGTCCCTGTAACTGCTTGAGTGTTGCCCGGTTAAAGCGTGGGGGTGGCCGCAGTCACCCCGGCCACCCCCGTAGCTCCGCCCCTGCACAGAAGGGCCTCAGTCTGCAGCAGAGTTGCACAATGGTGGTTTTTAGCTGGTTAACAGCAAGTTTGAGCGTGTCTTACCTTTAAACCGCCTATCTCGGTCAGTCATGTTCTCTTTAGATTAGCTCGGTTAGCATTAGCTTGGCTGTCCATCATTTGTCCCGCGGCTCGGAGCAGCCTTGCCTTTGCCCATTTTAGTATTTTCCAGGAGTGACAACACACGTGACACGGCAAGATGGCGACGGTGAAACGCCCAACTGGCTTCACTTTCCCCTACTCAGACGTGACCAGACACTACCTCCATTTTTTTTACAATCTTTGGCTCACACTGACTTATTGTGCTTTTTAAAAGCAAAGTTATCCACTTTTTGCATCCTTATAAATGAACTTTCAGTAACCAAATTGTACGAAACAAACAAAACAAAAAACAAATTCCAAGCAACTCGGTAAAGTTTAATTTCAGTGTTATGTTGGGTAAACATTAGATCATTTACCCTTATGCTACCGTACAAAACTGCAGGTAAAAACTTTGCTCAAAACTCTGTCTTATATAATATGGTACTTACCTTCTGCCCTCTGGTGGACACCTTCTGCACTACAATCCTGACATCACATGATAAACTTCACGGAAATTAATTTAGTTTTTTGTTCATATTTAAAAATTTCATTTTCTTCCTTATCATTTCTCAGATCAGACTATAAAGGGTTAAACATACAAGAATACCTCTGACTATAGACGTTTAATGAGGTGGATTTTACAGTCTGAAAGCAGCTTCCTGCTTGGTTCTTTTTACGTGTTGGGTAATAAACTGCTTCCAGCTGGCTGCCTGTGGTGATGCTGCTGCAGAGTGAAGCACCCATCGCAGCTCTGCATCTGTCCTTGGCTGCAGCTCACGACTCCCAGCCCGCAGAGATGTGCAGGGAGATGGAAGAGGGAGGGATGATTTAATAATTCATCCCCGACAGAGAAGAAGGACAGAGGATAGAGAGTTCAGCAGAACAATAAAAAAGAAGCAAAGTCCACTCATGAAACAAAATATCCCATTTCTTATGAATCCTTTAAGTGTCCATTTGCTGTGAACATTGCGTGTGAAATTTCATCCCCAGCAGGGATCCAGTCCAGTTCCTGGACTCTGCATGCAGCTTTGTGGCGTCCTCTCTGCTGTTTTGGTGCTGCGTTAATTAAACTGAGCTGGAACTACCTCTAGTTTAAAGCACCTGCACCGTATGACGCTGACACCAGGCCAGAGAGACGCGAGAAGCTCCCGTCACGCCGCGGGATAGACCGCAGATGCAGGCTTAGCAGCATTTTATCTGCTTCATCACATACGACACACTTCAGAGGTCAGACGTCACGTTACAAAGGTCGAGCCCAGTTGACTGGACCGGACTTTATATGCTGAATAGATACGTTTGAGGCGTGCAGAACGGAAACGGCTCAAGTTTGCAGCTTGTCTGATCACGTGACTGCTGATATGCTTGACTGATGAGAAATGTGTCGTCAGTGATGGAATAATGAGCCAGAAAAACCCACCGGGCTCAGGAGAGACCGGAGTTTCTCCCTTTAAAGGTACAGTGTGAGAATTACTGACATCTAGTGGTAACGATGGGTACTTGAAATAAAAGATGTTTTCTTTCAAATGACTTCATATTCCAAAGACTGTTGTGAATGTGCGGTGGCCGTTAGTGGACAAAATTCTCCCATAAATAAAGATGTTTTCATCTGTGAGTGGATCAGTGGTCTCAGGTGTATATGACTGTACTAGAAAATTAAAGTACAATTTTCTTTAAAAAAAAACTAAAAAAATGAAAAGAAACAGGAACCGACTTCTGTGTATTTCCGGGTAGATGTAAATGGACGTAAATACGTCAAGCCCGTATTCAATCAATTCCAAATTAAAAAACATCATGTAACCGGGGCCATTGTCTTGTCCATTCAGGGACACTGTACTAAAAATGGTGGATCAAATATGGCTACCTTAATGAATGTGGACTTCCCAGCAAGTAACTCTACTGAGCTGGTATAACCGCGGCCTCAAACACATGACCAGATCATAACTGTCATCAGGGAGTGAACAGCTTGGTAGCATGCCACGATATACATTATTAATTATGTCTAAATAATTTCATAAACGTTACTTAAATCAGTACAATAGGGGATTATCACGCTTCCGCGTTCCGGTTTCCGGAAGTTGAAACATCTGAAGCTTCCTCTTCCGGGCCAGGAATGGCTCAATGTTGCTGCTCTGTTCCATTGTGTACATCTACTAAACAACGCCAGCCGTACCGAAGTTTTCATGGATTCCCGACTGAAAAGACACTAAGGAAGAAGTGGATGAAAGCGATTTGTCGGAGTGAAGGACCGAAATTTTATATAAAACAAGATTGCACGTATGTCTGTAGTCGGCACTTCAATGATGCAGCCTACACTACAGCTAGCGTTAGCAAGCTCGCGTTAGCTGACGTTACCAACTTTTCGCCTGTGAAAACATACAAGCGTCTGAAAACTGGGTCTGTACCCCCCCGTTTCCAGTGGAACAACTGGGGACTGCCAAAAAAAGGAGACGCTTTCAGATGCTTGTGTGTTTTCAGCTGCACAAAGTTAGGCACGTCATCGAGCTGGCTAATGCTAGCCTGCCAACACGACTGTGCAGACTGCCGGCTACAAACAAACGTGTGTCGTTTTATTATAAAGTTCGGTCCTTCACCGCGGCGAATCGGTCGTTTTAATCCACTTCTTCCTTAGCATCACTTCAGTCTGGAATGAAAACTTGGCATTGGCGTTTATCCGATTTACAAAGTTTAACAGAGTAGTAGCTGACGGACTACTGTTAGCAGGTTAGCATTAGCCAGCTCGATAACATGCCTAACTTTGTGCGGCTGAAAACACACAAGCATCTGAAAGCGTCTCCTTTCTTGGCAGTCCCCAGTTGTTCCACTGGAAACGGGGGGTACAGACCCGATTTTCAGATGTTTGTGTGTTTTAAGACGCACAATGTTAAGCACGTCAGTAAACGCTAGCTGGCTAATGCTAGCATGCTGTGAAGTGCCGGTGTTGTGCCCCACCGGCGACAAACAAACGTGTGTTTTATCATAAAGTTCGGCCCTTCACCGCGGCGAATCGATCGCTTTGATCCACTTCTTCCTTAGTATCACTTCAGTCTGGAATGTCTGGAACTTAAGCATGATTGGAGTTTATCCGATTTAAATAGTATAACAGAGCAGGAACGGCTGTCGTTAACATGGCCCGGAAGAGGAAGTGTCCAAATACCGGGAACTTCCGGCAAGCGTGATAATCCCCTATACCGCCTCCACTGCAGCAGGGGTCGCCACCACTTTGTTCACCGCCATTATTCAGCTCTGAAAGCAGCTCAAAAGTCCCGCCTCTTCCACTACATCAGCAAGATGGCGTCCGTTTAGTGCGAGTACTGTGCTTCGTTTTGCACTTCATTTTTGGCCGTGATTAGGGCAGCATCCTGGTACTTTCAGTGCGTTTAATTTTCGCTTAAATGACACCATGAACTCACTACAGACTCAAAAAGAGTGTTTGAAGTGTTTGAAGTGTTCAAGTGCGCGGATTGAGACACGGCCATGGTTTCACCCAGGTGGTCTTAGATCTGCGCATTCTACACATCAGGCAGTTGTTAGAGCATGTGGAGGAAAGAAAAGAATAGTATTTAACATTTAAACCTGCGCAATGCACCTTTAATATTAGTATAGGTTATTGGCCAAATGAAATGTAAGATATTGGTATATCTGAAAAAAATCTAATATCATGCATCCCTACTGGTTAGGAATTCAAAATCTTAGTTAGTTAGTTTTATTCGTAACATTATTCTATTAACACTGCATTTACACAGGTAGTCTGAAGTTATCAATGATTTGCCTCGGATGTTCTGTGGAGTGGTGAAGATTGTTTTAATGACATGCTTGCAGATTCCTATTGACTTGTGCTAGCAGTAGCATCGGCGACCTCCTGGAACTAGAATAACGGGATGAAATATGTTGAAACCGTCTCCAGTGATAAGTAGTATGGCTCACTGGAAAATGAGGCCTGATGTCAAAAATCCTGAACTTCCCCTTTATGACTAAAACACATGCTTTCCAGTGTTACATTAATTGACACCACATTAACACTTCACGTGGATTTGCTCTCATAAGCACTCGAGGTCGCATCTCCTTTGAACTTAATTACAGAAAATTTATTCCTGGTTTGAACAAATAACCCGTGGGGATGTTTCTAGGAGGATGGCCTCCTCACCAGCCCCTGATCTGTATCTCTGCTCTTGGCATTTGCAGCAGGTTAAAATACATCTGTGATACTGTTGTGCTGTTTTAAAAAATAAAACACCAAAAAACCAACAACTGGCTTTTAGAAACTAAAACATCCAGTTTTTTCATCCTGCAGGTTGAGGATGAACTGGAGGAGAAAACTAGACTCCCAACTCAGCTGAAGGAACCAGCGAGGCTGCTCATACAACAGGTGTGATCAGCAGCTCCTGGCAGGTCGATCTGACCCGAGTCGGCACAGTGAGTCGGAGGGGACCATCTGCTGTCATGGCGACAGACAAAAATCAATGAAGCAGCAATGAGGGGGACAGATAAGAAAGAAAAGTGATCAGCCAGCAGGCGGCAGGTAGATTCAATCATATAGGAAACAAAGCTGAGCTCTTTCTGGCTCGGATTCAATCCAGTCTGGTTCAGCATGAGGGAGGTTTTACTCTGCAGAGAGAGAGGGAAGGTTTCCATGAAGGGTTCCCCGCAGTACGACAGGACATAGACACGTGTGCCTCAGCTAACTCACACTATAAAACAGAGTTTAACCATATTTAGATGTGACAGACGTCAGACTGACATACAGAAGAATCTGTAGATAAAAGCTCTGCCATGTAAGTTTTCAGCAGATGGTCCAACACAAACATCTGACTGAGAATAAAAATGCAGCTCCAGTAAATAAAGTGTTGACTGTTGGACGTGGATACAGTAAGTATTTTGTGAGCGAGAGGTGGTCCGAACTAGAGATGGGCGATACGGAATTTTTTCTGTTGATACAATACTAGTAGTTTATGGTACTTTTTCTTTACTTTTAGTCCCTTTAAAGAAAACCACATGATTGTACAGTTTGCATTAATATCTTAATTGCAAGGGCAATATTCATTCATTCAGCCATTTTCTGTACCGCTAGTCCAGTTCAGGGTTGCGGGGGTTGCTGGAGTCTATCCCAGCTTATCAGGTGAGATAATAATATTAAACATACATAAAACTTGAGAACACAAATACTGGCAAGAAATGCTTTTTAAACAATAATAAACTATATTGATGAAGAAATTAAACAAAAATAAGATTAAAAACCTCTTAATTATCAAACAACAAGATTAAGAGTGGAAAAGGCTCAAATACAAAATGTAATAGTAACATTACAAATTTATCAATACTTGATCTGCAATAACCTGCATTAAAGCACTGAAAGATACCAAAACATCATCATCATCATCACTAACAGCAGCAGCATCATCATGACATCTGATAGGCTGCCACCATCATGTGACACAGAAGCTGGAATCTGGCTGCTTTCACATAATTTCATTGCCTAAAACTCTCAGAAGTCCCCCTTATTTCCTTATATTCCACGTCTGTGGGGTCATCAGACGCCAACAGGAGGCTGCAGAGCGGATGTTGCTGCGAAGGTAACCTGACTCTGCCAGATGGATTTGCTCCCGCGTATCCACATGGGAATCATCCATTGGAGAAGCTTTGGGAAGGGGCGAAAATACTGGTTAGCTGATTGGATTAGGCATCTGCTATCACCACCTATGTTGGTGATAGACGGGCCAAATCAACCAATCAGATCAACGAAGCATACGACGTACTACCAGAGCGACGACGAAAACACAACCACAAGCCAGGATACTCTTGCTGCTGCTGGCAACGGCTCGTTAGCTCAGCGAACAAGAAACATGTCGGCAGTAAATCTGATAAAACTTGAGCGATAGCCACGCTGACGCTAGTTTCATCTGCTAAAGCCGCCGTGTTGTTTAGACTGAACTGTCGCTTCTTGTTGCGTCACACCTCAACCCGCCTCAAAGCCAACGCTGATTGGACGTTCGTTCGGTGAACTGCTCCAAATCCTCTGCAACAGAAAGTAGCCAGACTGATCTGCAAGGGAAAACCTGAAGCTCGCGAGATCAGGATGGTCTCACGAGGCTACTGCGAGGGAGTCCAGTTTTAACATGGGTGACTGCACAAATCCAGGCGCCTCTTCACTGGAAACCAGTAAAAACATATTCCCCGTCTAGGAGATTTCTCCCCTCGTTGATTAAAGCAGTCAGAAATGCAAAAAGTGTCTGGAATCGTAATTAACCCCGCAAAGACCAGTCACTATTCAATTCCAATGGACTTCCAAAGCTTTGTGACCTTCGGCGGCAGTTGCGATCATGTGTGAGTGACGTATGCATAAATTATGAAAAGGGTCCATTACCCACGTTGGCCCTGCAACAGCTCCAGAACCACATAAATACACACAAGGCCCAATTAAGGCTTAAAACTGATAATTAAGGCAGTAAATTGTCCTGAACCACATATGATGACCCCTACGATACTATACATGTGACAAAGGTTGAAGACACTTCCTCACTGGCTTCATGGGAAGCTCCATCTATCCATCCATCCGTATGAGTCACCCCACCCATCCCTCACCCTCAGCTCCCGGTATAATGAACAGTTCGCTCATTACAGAGCAGTGAAATGAGTTTTCAAACACTAATCATCATCATCATCATGCTTCATCACTGACAGCACCGTCAACAGATATTAGATTAGAGACCTCAGGAGGAGGCGGAGATTAGTGATTGGTTCGGGATAATGAAAAACCGGCCTGTTAAAACTCCATCTGCGTCACACGCTGCAGCTCCGTCAGGACCTCCTGGTTAAAAAGCTGCCGTTTGACCAAATTACCACCTTTTCCTGACCATCGCAAATGAACTGGAGCTCCTAAACCTGAGAGGAAAGAACGGTGCTTCAAACTTGGGTTTCATATTTCTGCCTGCTCCTCCTCCAGCCTCCTAATGGTTAATAGTAGGTCATATACTATTAACACTCCAGAGTGACGAATCGTTCTCTAATATCACAACCACCAGTGTTAATGATACCAAAAGACACCGTGTATGCAGAGTCAGCGTTTAGGACGCTTTGTTCACACCATGATCTGTGTCCGCCATGATGCACATGTCCATCTAAAGTCTTTTCACACTTAACAAAACTGAAGGCCTCAACGTCTCTGCTCAGGATTTTGTCAAAATCTCATCAAAATTGAGATTTAGGTAAACACAGGAATCCCTACACATGCTCAAATGGTTATTTGGTCAAACGGCAGTAAGAGGCAATTACATCATGACTAGAACTTTCGGAGCATGCCCAGTGAGCTTGTTCTGATTTATATGCAACAAGCATCACAATAATGTTGCATCCATTGTGTTTCTTCTGGACATAATTAAACATTTCTGAAACATCTGGCCCCCCAAAACTGATTGTTTTTATCCAAACATGCCTGATTTACCTTCTCAGTAGATGCTAGCTGCTAGCTAGCATCTGCTAGCTAGCAGCTAGCTAGCAGAACCAAATAACCAAATAATAACCACATTTTTACAAACAAAACCAAGTTTAAATGGTGATGTTATTAAAGTTCTTTATGTCACAGAATTATGTAAACTACAAATTAACCAAATAACAGCAGCAGAAAACTTTAAAGATAATATATTGCATCCCATTAAGGATATTTTTTTTTGCTCTCCGCCATAGTGAAAGGTCAAAGTTTACCTCATCTCGGCAACTTGGGTGTCATAAAATTTTCCCAGTTTTCCAGTGGAAATTATGTGGGTGTTCAATTGCAATTTTCATGTTGGACTTTGGTATTTACCATAAATACGATACCACATGAAGGCAGCATAAGCTGCGGTCTGATTGAACCATTTATGAACAAAGAAACAAAGCTGACCGCTCATGAACAGGTACTGTGACACTCTTGACATTCACATGGCCTCATCAGTGCACAATAGATCATATTATGCCCCAAAACCCCCAGAAAAGTTAAATTTGTTGTCATGGCACATTTAAAGCATGCCTGAAACTTTTTAAACGTATGCTGCGTGCCATCTTCATTCATTCTTCACCAGCAACTCATACATTCATGCACTCATGCGTCTATAATGTAATTTCCTCTTTTATAACTGACTTCAAGTAGTTAATGTAATTCAATTTACTTAATATCATAGAATATATTTAATGAAATGCCCTGAAATTATAACAGTCATGTAATTGTTTGCTTAAAGTACTTCTATGTAAATCTATTATTCATTCTCTTGTGTTTGTTCCATCATTGTGTTCTTTAATCATTTATGACCACTGGATGTTAACTGGCCCAGTTCGGCTGTTTTTTGGATTCTTTATCTGATTTTTTTTCTGAAACTGATCATCAGATAAATCAATTAATCATCAGCATAAAAAGTTGCAGAGAAATGGATGTGGGATTAAATAAACTCTCACGTCTCACTCCTTGTCAGACAGGATTGTATAGTTTTCTATTTAGAATTTCAATGAAATTTTAGAAAGAAAGAAAGAAAGAAAGAAAGAAAGAAAGAAAGAAAGAAAGAAAGAAAGAAAGAAAGAAAGAAAGAAAGAAAGAAAGAAAAATCACTCTATGCTGAGATTTATCTACAAATGATATTCATGGCAAACATTTCTGTCACTTTTAATACGCAAGGGACAAATTGTCCCTCATCAACGTCCACGGCAGTTGGCAGATTTAAGGCTGGTGAGCCCGTCCACTGAAACCAGTCTGAGCCATTAAACCACACTGATGCAATGGTCCCAGAGTGATTATAAATAGGAGTTTAATGACTTGTTAAATATCACTAATGAAGCTTTTCCCACTGATTGGAGCCGACTCTAATCACAAATTGTGCCTTGTGGGGGTGCCGTATTTCAACCAGCAGCAGTGCTGCTTCATCGACACAACAGACGGAGACAGTGCGTCTTGTCCTCGCGTCACAGCGGGACCTTCTTCATCAATAATGGATGAAGCAGACCACTGATCAGTTTCTGCTGTCAATTTACTGCTCGTTTGGCTCAAAGTCCTCAGAAAAGTTCTGAGTCGTCACATGTCAGTGGTATGAAGTGTTTCATCCGACAGCCAATGATACTGTAGCTGAAAATCATAACTCTAATACTCATCTTTTCCCAGCACAAGGAAGTTTTTCTGGAAAAGATGGAACATTTCTGAACTTTCTGAGCTACTGTAAACTTCTGTAAAACCCAAAACATGACAAAGACCACTTAAAATAGATTCTGTGTGTGTGTGTGTGTGTGTGTGTGTGTGTGTGTGTGTATGTACTTGTTCAGCCATCAACATGAGGACCGTTTTGCCTGTTTAACCAACAAAGTGAGGACATTTTTGCAAAGTGAGGACATTTTGGCCGGTCCTCACAAAAAAAGCCTAAGAAAAACCCATTTTTGAGGGTGGTCAGCGATCCTCCTGGAGTGCTGTCTCTTGGCCTCTCTGATCCCCCGTGACAGGTTGGCCCTGGCTGTCCTCAGGCCCGCCTCGTCCCCAGCTCTGAAGGCAGGATAGCAGCACATTCCCTGGGCAGGTAGAATGGCCGGCACTTGACGATCATTAACTCCCCCAGTGGTGAACAGTGTCTGCAAACCACCACAGCATCGCAGCACCAGGCATTGTTGATGTAAACACACAGTCCACCGCCGCAAGTCTTCTTCCCCTCGACGTGCGCTCTGTCCGCTGGGAAGCATGTTAGCCGTTTTGCTAGCTGGATAGCATCGTCGCTGAGCCAAGTTTCCACAAACACAAGGGCACAGCAGTTAGCCACAGACTTGCAGTGTGTCTGGAGTAAACGGATGTGGTCCAGTTTGTTGTTCAGCGAGCGTACGCTAGCCAGGGTGATGGATGGGATAGCTGGCCGGTGTGGTCTGGTGGCTAATCTAGCTCGGATACCACCGCGCTTCTCCCTCTTCTGCCTCCTCAGGTTCTGTCCGTGGCGCCTCCACTGCGGGCCGGGTGCAGGTGTGGGGGTCGAGGATCGAGTGGGCCTCCGGATCAAACCGTAGTCCTGAAGTGCATCCGCCGGAGTTATGTCCTTGTTTCTGCAGTTATCGAGCAGAAACTCTTGAGAGTATATGCGCCTCTAGGCGTAAGGGCGCAATGAGGACTGTGAAAAAACACACACGGACTTGGTACACAAAGAACACAAAAATACCGCTGTATCAGGGGCAAGCAAAGCCGCTGCATGTACATGCGCCGCCATGTTGATGTTCCAAAGATGCATCCTTTCCTCCATCCTCATCTTTATAAACGGGAACTATTTAAAACTCAACTGGAACCATGTAAGATGTTATTTTCTCATTTTTAAAGGCCAATTATCTGCCGTGAGCTAACTTGCGGCAAATAATTAGCCGGTTAGCCCCAAGCTAACGCAGGGAACGAGTGCCTCTCCTCTGTCACACCTGACTCTATGTCAAACCGGTGCAGCTCCATAAGAGTTGTGGGTCCGCTTATGCTGTTCTGGGTCGCTCCTCACAGTTCTGAGTCCACTTGGTGTGTCGGCATCGCAGGCTTTTAGCTGAACCGAGTGGACCTGAGGCTGGGAGACAGACTGTAGGCAGACTACAGTTCTAGTCCGGTTCTGGCTTGTAAAATGTGATGTCCCCATATTCCTCCTCATCATCACACTCTTCTGAACGGGCTGATGACCCCACCACACAAACTAGATCCAAACTAGCTGTTCTTGAGCGTCCTTCATGTTTTCCACGGCTTAGATTATACGTGTGAATCAGTGAGCCGACCGCAACTGCTTATCTTGCTGATGTCACGTCACGGAGACAAGGTTTGCTAGCTAAGCGCGAGTAGCTGTTTAAAGCACCTCTTAAACATTAGATATTTACGTAAATACACGTCTGTTTGACTTCTAACACAGAACTACTTATTTTGTCTTGGTGTGTTGTTGTTTGGCAAAGTTACTTGAAGTTGTGGTCGTGTAATCAGCACTTAAATGTTTCTATTTAATATTTGTTAACAGGTACACTGTTTCTACTTCATACATTTCTATCCATAATCTAAATCCTCCCGGACAGTTGCCCTCGAGACGTTTTACTTTACTTTTCTTTTTAATGGTGTTAATGTAGACTAACAGAAATCAGTCATGGTGTAAAGCTTTGGACAGCCATAGCCAGATGTCAACCATAGGTAAATAAAGTTTCTCCTTCTTTAAACCCAAACATAAAATGGTTACAAAATCCCACATGTTGGCATGCAACTGAATGCATCCTGACTTCATACAACACACTGTACAACCACCTCTCAATGTCCAGTACGGCGTGAGTCCAAATATAGAAAAGTGGATGAAACAGAAGAGTGATGCTGTCGGGGCTACAGAGAGAAACCTCCAGGCGCTGCAGCTGTAAGAGGAGAGGAAGAGGAGGAAGAGGAGGAGTCGTGACCACTGAGCTTTTTGAGGTGACAACTCAGAGGAAAGTGAGGACCCAGGAGACTACAGTGGACATTCAAAGAGAGATGAGCTGGCTTCAAAATGTGTTGAGGCAGGCAGAGAAGAAGAATCTCTGTGATCAAAGTCAGGCAGAGACTCAGAGTCTGAGCTTTCAGGAGGATGATGGGAGGAGCAGACCACCGGCAAAGCATGCAAAACCTGCTCCGCTGCAGAAGCTGCAGCTTAGAGGACAAAAACCAAACATGCAAGAGGAAAACATGACGTCTGGGAAAGTGGAGGGAAATTTGCTTCTGTTCACCAGCAGCAGCATGACTCAGGACTGCTGTAAAGATTAAGTTGGAAATCAGATTTTTATTGGCAGGTTGATTCATGCAGAAATGGGATTACGATGACCAGTTTCCTGCACAGAGAAAACAAAATGTGGTCTCAGTAAAGGTCAGAGCGGATTTCCAATTTTAACTAAAATGTAATAAGCTGATCATCACCTCCACTTACACCTCTCATAACTTAAGACTGCATCCAGGAGTGTAGGCAGGATAGCAAACATGGCTGCCTCTTATATACATTCTTCCTCAAAATTATTCATCCCCTCCAATTAATCCATCCATCCATCCATCCATCCATCCATCTTCTTCCGCTTATCTGGGGTCAGGTCGCGGGGGCAGCTGTCTAAACAGGGAAGCCCAGACTTCCCTCTCCCCGGCCACAGCCGCCAGCTCATCTGGGGGGATCCCGAGGCGTTCCCAGGCCAGCTAGGAGACGTAGTCCCTCCAGCGTGTCCTGGGTCTCCCCCGGGGTCTGGTCCCGGTGGGACGTGCCTGGAACACCTCACCAGGGAGGCGTCCAGAAGGCATCCTGACCAGATGCCCGAGCCTCCTTATCTGGCTCCTCTCTATATGGAGGAGCAGCGGCTCTACTTTGAGCCCCTCCCGAATGACTGAGCTCCTCACCCTATCTCTAAGGGAGAGTCCGGCCACCCTGCGGAGGAAACTCATTTCGGCCGCTTGTACCCGCGATCTCGTTCTTTCGGTCATGACCCACAGCTCATGGCCAAAGGTGAGGGTAGGAACGTAGATGGACCGGTAAATCGAGAGCTTCACCTTCTGGCTCAGCTCCTTCTTCACCACGACGGACCGATGCAGCGTCCGCATCACTGCAGACGCCGCACCGATCCGTCTGTCCATCTCCCGCTCCATTTTTCCCTCACTTGTGAACAAGACTCCGAGATATTTAAACTCCTCCACCTTGGCGAGGACCATGGTCTCGGATTTGGAAGTGCTGATTGTCATCCCAGCCACTTCCCACTTGGGTGCAAATCGCTCCGGCGAGAGTTGGAGATCACGGCCCGCAGACGCCAGCAGATCCACATCATCTGCGAACAGCAGAGACCCGATACTGAGGTCACCAAACCGGATCCCCTCAACACCTCGGCTGCGCCTAGAAATCCTGTCCATAAAGGTTATGAACAGGATCGGTGACAAAGGGCAGCCGGCGTACAGCCAGAAATGCGGACCAAGCTCTGTACAGGGACCGGACAGCTCGAACAAGGGGGTCCGGTACTCCGTACTCCCGGAGCACCCCCCACAGGAATCCCCAGGGGACACGATCGAACGCCTTCTCCAAGTCCACAAAGCACATGTAGACTGGTTGGTGAACTCCCATGCCCCCTCCAGGATCCTGGAGAGGGTGTAGAGCTGGTCCACTGTTCCACGACCAGGACGAAAACCACACTGCTCCTCCTCAATCCGAGATTCGACTATTTGTTCTTATTTACAGACATTTACTTGTTATGGTGTTGCATAATAGTGACATCATCAAAGCTGCCACAGTAAAAATGTCTGTAAATAAGGATGAATCACCACAAAAAAGCTGCTTCGAGCTCACAGGGGGGGGGGGGGGGGTCCAACTAATGTGCTAAAGTTGCTAAATGTGCTAAAGTTGCACCAAAACTGTCTGGTTGAGTAAATTAATGTATTTCATGCAAGAAAATAGGTCCAGATTGGAAAAAAAACAAACTTTCCCTTTAAAACCGTAACAACTTGCTGCTCTGAGGGGTTTCCTCTTACTAAAAGATGTTTGCGCCACTTCCGTGTTTCTCTGATTGGTTTTCTACAATTAATTTGCTTCTGTTAGTCCTGCCTCTCGTCTTGAATTGGAAATGAACCTCCAACAGCAGGAACCCAGACAGACTTGCTGGGTATCTCATACATGGCGATAGTCAGGCTGGTGTACCAGGCTATGATTTTATAGCAATTTTCATGTGTGGACATTTTTGGCGCCAAGGTTAACTGAGGGTAGTAAATTTAAAGGTTAACAAGCTCTTCAACACCATTAAGTTAGACACACAAACATTTCAAAGCTGCCGTAGGTGATTTCAGATAAACACATTTTCTGTCTTTTGTCCATGAAAAAACACCTTCCAGTTACACTTCGTCACTCCTGAACACCATAGTTAATATTCACCATCACATTTCAACACCTCAGCTAGAAAATAATGTTTACTTTAGGGTTGGTCATGAAGTCATAAAAAAAAAACAGACATTTAGAGAAGAGGTTTTACTGAGCGTCTGCGGAGATCATTGGGTTAAAAGTTTATAAATCTCGTTCCTTCCGCTGGTTCAGGTTCCTCTGTGTTCGCTGACAGTGTGTCTTGTTTTAATCTCTAAAACTTCAGTCGCTAAACAAGCAGCCAACAACAAGTTTTAGTTTTTTTACGGAAATGTTGTCTAATGTCAAACAGGTTAATGAAAGATGAGCTAAATCATGTCATCATGAGGTTTTCCAGATTTTCGGAAGTTTGGGATTTTCCATTTGGAGATGTGTTCAGAGTTCCTGGAAACTAAATACTGGATTATGTCTGTAAATTAAAGACATGCAGAATTTTTTTTTAAACTTGCAAGAAACTGCAGAGTCCTTCTATTAATACAAATATTATACAACTTCAGTTATGAGCTGCTGTTCTTGTTTTTATGTAAGATAGAAGGTCTGACTAGAAGGATTTAGTGCAGGAACTATTTGCACTTTGACCTACTTAAAACCCTTTCAGTGGGTCATATGAGTGGGGGGACATCGGGGTTGTCCACAAAGCCTTCAGAGGGGGGACCCGTGGCAGCAGGTGGACCCAGTCTAGATGCCTCCAGTGGACCTGACCCGGTGTTTTTCTGTGACACAATGTTGGCCAAGTTGAGGGATTTGTGTTTACTGGGATCGACTTCCAGCCTCTCGGGAACTTGGTTCTTTCTGTTCAGTGAAGACAGAGAATGAAAGAGATCAGAGTTATGCAGAAGAGCATCTCAGTCACAAATCTAATGTTACTCTGTAACATCTGAAGTACTGCGGTGAAACATTTTCCTTATTATAGTCATTCTCCTGCAGGAAGTCCCGTTTAAAGCAACAAGATACGAAATTTTAAAACTCTCTACTTCTGACTTGTTTCAGTGGCACATTTTCTGCTGGTACATTCCTGGAGCCGTCGTGGCTCCTGAGGCTGAAAAATCACACCTCACTACTGTTCTTTAGAGCATCAGGTTACAGCTGTGTTTCACTTTATGGCTGTGACACACGCCAGCAACTGGAAAGCAACACTGTGCCCGTAATGAACGTGCACCATGACTGATCCATCAAAGAACCATGAGGACATCACAGGAGGAAGAGACAAAGAGACAAAGCAGAGAAAAGACTCAACCTCAGACTGACTTTTACTGGCTGGTGAGCTCTCAGAGGAGAGACAGGATGTAAGATGGATGCTGGATTAGCAAACATAAGGAGGAGGGTCTGCCAAACAAGGTTATAATAGTTTTGGATTTTTTATCAGTTTCAGTTTTTATTTAGTTTTGACTTTTTGTTTTTCAATACAGTTAGTTATAGTTAGTTTTTTGAGCAGATTT
Source organism: Atherinomorus stipes (assembly GCA_023101725.1). Taxonomy (NCBI): domain Eukaryota; kingdom Metazoa; phylum Chordata; class Actinopteri; order Atheriniformes; family Atherinidae; genus Atherinomorus; species Atherinomorus stipes. The sequence goes on from JALJCO010010392.1 coordinate 60,375, forward strand.
GCTAGTTTTTATTAGTTTCTATTTTTGAAAAATGTTTAGTTTTTATTAGTTTTAGTTTTAGTTTGGGTTTTTTTTTTTCTGTAAATTATAAGTATTTGTCTGGTGTGACGTTCAAAATCATCAGAAAGTCACTCGTAAAACCAGTAAAACCAGTTGAGCAAAGTAAATAGATTAAATAGAAATAGGCTTCATATCAACCCAAAAGGCTGATGGATTATATTAATTTACAAAGACTAAAACTAAGGATGTTTCTGCAATAATTTTAGTTAGTTTTTTAAGGACACAATACAGTTTCAGTTAGTTATAGTCTATTAAAAAACTATCATTTTTATTTTAGCTTCAGTTAACGAAAATGTTTTTTCAATTTTAGTTTTCGTTTTTTCGTTAGTCTTAGTTAACTATAATAACCTTGCTGCCAAAGTTCAGTCTTGTTCACAAAGTGTCACTTTTCGATCTTAAGGGTGCAATTACACCAGGATAGTCTGGGGATTCGGACCGATTAGGCAGGAATTTCTGAAAAATTTCACACCTTCCTTTGCTTGTCTACCCCACTTCCATCTTCTTCTTCTGCTTGATGCTTTATTTCGGTCGACAAACTTCACTTCCATTTAGGTCTGCTGGTTAGTCTGTAAGTGAGCCGAGACCCCCGGCTTTCAGGCGGACCAGAGTCCGCTTCTTTGGTGCGCACCAGGATGCGGTTTGTGTTCGCACTGCAACAAAGTGAACTATCCGTGGAAGCGGACCACGGTCCATTTTAAAGATCCACAATGTAACTTTTAGCAGTTTTCTCAGTGACACCCCCTATCAACGGCTAAAATAGCATCCATCATCATCCTACCTGTACTACGAGCTCACTCCAGCCAGTCTTATCTTGACTCGTCCTCTCTCTTGTTCTGTCCCTTCCTCTCTTTCTTTTCCTCCAATAACATTTGCCGAATCCACCATGGTGTGGGTTAAAACACCTGCTGTATAAATATCTGGTTCATATCTGTTTGCTTGTGCATCACAACCAATACTCAGCTGCGACGTCATGACCATGTCCCGGATTGGAAAAGTTACATCGTGCGGTTTCTCAGCCTCAGGACACCGCTGGGCAGTGACAGCTCAAGAAACACACACAATTAATGCTGGTGTGCCATCAAACTGAGTCAGAAACACAGATTTTTCAAGGTTGAAAAGTTAAGTTGTGAGTCTTTAAAGTGGACCAAACAGTCACAGTGTGAATGCATCCTAAGGGCTGGAATACACTTGCCACTGGCGACGCAAAAGCATATGCATCACAGCGTTCGCAAATTACCTACAGCACACAGGTCGCATGTGTTGACGCAAGTTAATGTGACGCGTGCACATGTTGCAATATTGGCTTGAATGCTAGAGGTGCTCATGTGCACAAATACGTGAACACAAAGTCAGACGTTTTGAAGAGCACCACTTGGATCTTGTCCGCAATTACCAGCATATAAATGATTTTTCCTCCAGTTGCACTGTGACAAATGTGTGCCTTAATAACTTGCAACAGATTGGAAATGTTTTGGGTGATGATGCTTTCCCGGAAATACAATCTAGCTGGCAGATTGACCTTTTCACAACTTCAATGTCCAAACCAAAGACTGTAAAAAAATGGATGAAGTATCCTCTGAAGAAGGGAAAATGAAGCCAGTTGGGCGTTTTCCACCGTCACCATCTTGCCGCGTCTGTCGTCACTCCTGGAAAATACTAAAATGGGCAAAGACAGGGGTGCTCCAAACTGCGGGGCAAATGATTGACAGCTAAGCTAAATGCTAACCGAGCTTATCCAAACTGAACAGGAATGGATGAAGATAGACAGTTTAAAGGTAAGAAACGCTCAGACCTGCAGTTAACCAGCTAAAAACCACCATAGTGCAACTCTGCTACAGGCCGAGGCCTTCCTGGGAGCTAGCAGGGAGCTAACTATTAGCCTCCACGGTCAATTAAAAGGACACACCCCTAATTATGTGGAATTTCAAGATTATATACCACCTAAACAGATGAGTTATAAAAAAAATTCACCTCCCTCACAGTTGACATGAAGGTAAACTTGACCCATGAAATCTAAAATGATGTATTGAACCAGGCTGTAAACATGTTTATTTCTGCTGTAAACATGTTTATTTCTGCTATAAACATGTTTATTTCTGCGGTGAAGTTGGTCTTTTTAACATGGGGGTCTAAGGGGATTTGCTCTGTTTTGCAGCCCCTAGCAGATGAAGAAAGAACTACAATGATTTAACTTAACTTCCAGGCTTTACACTTGTCCAGCGGAGTTTGCCCCTTGGTCCAAACGCTGTGTCCTGCTCCTAGCGGGGACCTCCGGTATTGAGAGTGTTGGCCGCGATGTGCTACAGCAAGTATATTCACAGTCGACGCAGACCGGTTGCGTGCATGTTTGCGTTCACAGCAAGTATATCCCAGCCCTAAAACGTCACGCTCCGGACTCGTTTGATGGCGGTTACATCTATTATCTGCATTTCTGGAGCTGTCGCTGCACAGCAACATTCCGAGGCGGAGAAACAACTAAAAAACTGGTCATCTGTAATGCTGCGTGATGTTGCAGCCAAGTTTAGCTTTAGGCACCACATCACACTCGGACATAGTAAAGTAGTCCAAGGAATGAGTAAAGTAATGTGGGATGAGGAACTTTGCTACAGTAGCTAGCCAAGCTAAGCAGTTTTCCAGGTGTTAGGCAGGTAAATGTCTCAGGAAGCCATCAGCTGATGACGATAAGCACCTCTATCAATGGTCAGAGTCAGGAGACTCCAAAAATAGTCCCCACATTCACCTCAGAAACAGAAAGAAGTGAAGCCCAACATAGTATATTATATGAAGATGATACTTCACTATAAACCGCCTTCATCTCCATGGAAACCAGCAGGACCTTCATGATTCATCTCAAACAAAGGCCAAGTCAAAGGAGACACATCAGCAGAGTTTTTTTTAGAGTTGGACTGAACAGCAGAAGTAAGAGCTGGTTTCTGATTGGCTGCCAGCTGCCAGAGTTTCTGTCCATAGAACTGCTTGGGATTTGAACTGTGTTTGGTTTGGATGTAAGTGCTTGGTAGAGTCTTTCAGCTGAGTTTCTCCTGTCATGTTGCTATGCTACACGTTAGCATTGATGCTTCATGGTGCATTCTGTAATGCACGCATCTCATGCTGCCTCCTGTTCCAGGGATTCTTGTGAAGAAGAGGTTAATACTTGCAGCCAGTTTTATTCATTTTGACCTATGAGTCAGTGAAGTTACAAAGCACTGAAGTAAACGGCTGAGCACATAATCTGCAGAAGCAACCGGGTGTAATTTGTTTTGCTGAAGTTGATGCGCAGAGATGAGAGTTCAGTTTGACACAGATGTGATATATGATGAGCAGTAAAAAATCCACTTAAATTTGCGTAAATGTGCTCCTGTTAAGGTGTTTTATTACATAAAGCCTTGCTGCTTCACTGCAGAAAAAAACTAATTACTTCATGTCACAGACAGGAGGTTTAATATTTCTGGATGACAAATTTTTCTCTTTTCTCTGTGACCATCTGATGAAAACCTTTAGTGGAAAACACTGAACGCTGCCTGTGTTTAACACTTTGACAGCAGCTGAATCTTTGAGGCTTTAGTCTGGTTTAATTTATACACTGACTCATGTTTCCCCCTCAAAGTAAACGTACAACAAAACACACGCATCAAGAGGCAGTAGCAACAAAAACCGTTGCTCGTGTTGTGATCCCTTCCAGGAGGGTTTGTTTTATTTTTTCCACTGTTCAGACGGTTAAATCATGTTTGTCACTTCAAACGCTGCAGAGCACCGTTGCTAAATGAATATGTTGTTTGTTTGATCTCTTTCCTCGGCTGCTGACAACAACACGGAGCAAAGTGAGACTGGAAATGCTTCATAGTTCCAGTTTACAGGTAGTCTAAAATAACCGTTCTTCTATTTCTGACTGAAGAATTAAAGAAATATGTAAATGCAGAGTTCCTACACATTTTAACAAGTTCAATTTAAGACCACTTGAACAGAATTTAATGCCCATTTCACAGCCACACTAGCAAAAACATAGATCCTTCCAAGCACTCAGGCCCAATCCCAGTGTCCCCCCCACACTCACTCACTACCACTGCATCCTCAAATTAAAGGGGTAGGGCTTTGTAATCTTCCCTATAATTGGGACACCACCATCATTCATCATGCTTCCATCCATTAATAAACAAACCATCCACATGGAGAAGAAGTCAACTGTTGTCTCTTGTAAACTGCTTAAGTCTTCGTCAGTATTTTAGCCTAGCTAGCGTGGCTAGTCTGGCTAATGTTACGAGCTAATGTGTACACTGTACATATGTACATTTGTTAGTTTTCTTCTCTGAGTCCTGTCACTCTCTGGGGTTGATACTGTTGTTTGATTCAGTATGCAAATAATGACATAAAGCTCGTATATGGCGATAGATGAGGAATTCCCTCTGGCCCTTCCTCAGCAAGTCAGCATCTGACGTCCCTCGCTCTGAAGGGCTAGATTCATACCTCCTACCCCCCTTATGTCCACTATCCCTACGTGCAAAGAGGAATTGGAACACCACTATGCTCATGGGAACATGCAAAATTTAGGGATAGGGCTAACAAGTAGGGCTAGGAGTGTATTGGGACGGGCCCTAGGTGCTACTTTTTTCCTCCTCTTAGTCTCAGTTATTTTAAATTCCACCTTAAATGGAAAAAAAGATCAGTTAACAGGTCTCATATGGAAACAACCACACCTCAGCACAACCCTGAAGGACGGTGCCACATTGCTGATTTGTGGTCTTGCTGGAAGCTTTTCAGTTTCTAGGGGTAAAAACTCTGATGCCAAAATCTAACAGGTAAAAAAGACTTTCAATTAAGATTTTAAACCATGTGAATGTGCAAACTTGCACTAAAGTCTGAGTATAGCTTTGGTTTATCTCATTTTCATTCATTTATGAGGTTAAAAATAATTTTGTAGAGTTAAAAATGTTTTTTTTTATTGCTATATATCATAAAACTATTCAAATATTTGCTGACAGTATGTTTAAAGACACAGGAGGTGGTAGCAGCAGTTCCCTGTTGCTAAAATTCATAAACACATAGTCAGCAGTTTCATCTGTAACTATGAATATATTCACAAAATATCTTTATCTCCGGGTAACCAGATAAAGTAAAATGCATTCCCAGAATTGCCTGAACCGAAATGAAAACAGTCATCATAAATATAGGACTGCATTGTAATTCATTACTGAAATAGCTGGTAAATCACGATCTGCGCTGCCAATTAAGCCTCCTTGGCTTCCTGTTGTACGCCATCAGTCCATAAAGAAGCAACCACGGGCAAGAAAATGAATGAAATGTGCTGATTTTCCAGGAAGAGTGCGGCTGTTATAATTTAATCTCTGCACAGCAGCTGACAATAAACAGCAGGTGGACGCAGGAGGAGAAGCTCTTCATTGCTCTGTGGATTCTGCTGCTCGTTTATTGAGAGGGGAATAAAGCTGCCAGAGGACACACAGTACAGTAAGACGCTCTCGCTTTCAGCCGCCTTTTTATTCGCTGCAGGAGAATCACCTGCTCCAGCGGAGACACGGGGAAGTAAATTGGATCATTTTCCTGCTGATAGAGAAGAAAGCCGGCATCTGCTTTTGGATTTAATGCTTAATGAATGAAACACGATGTTCAAACAGGATTTTAAGTGATACTACAGCTTGTACTATATCAGGTGAAAATCCTTCAGCACAGGACTGCGGTCAGAAATCCAAAACTCTGAGGTCACAGATATCAGCTCATCTCCAGAGAAGCTACGGCTGTTTGAATACATTATCGAAGTTATTTTCCTCCCACAGACTGAAGCTGCAAATCTTCACAATGGAGAATCGAGTCCTGCTTTTAGGAGCAAAGTTAAGTTTTAATTTCCCCTCAGTCACTCATAAATTCAGCCCATTGTGTTCCTATTTCACTCTCAGATGCTCCTAAAGCTTCTTTCTTAGAGATGGAGAGTTTCCTGAGCTGGTAACTTCAGAGTAGAGGGATGTGTGGCGATGGCAATATGGAAAATGTCCACAAAGTTTTCAGCATTACATAACCAGGATATTTTTCTAACCTTAGCAACTTCATTTTAATGCCTCCTGTTGTTTACCTCACACCTTAAAATGTTCAACAAAGTGTCAGTAGTGGAACACAGGAAGTGTGATACCAAATAAAGACGGCAAATGAAAATAATATGAAAAATGTCAGTATGAAATCTCTGATCAAAGTCAAGTCATCGGCTCGGTCATGTGTAAACACTCCTGACGGTCTGTGTTAAATGTTGATAACTAAGAAATACAAGACAATGCTCTCCTCTCAGGGCATCTTAGTGAATAAGTTCTAACACCTACGAATTACTTTAAAGGAATAATACACCACAGAATGATGGTCCTTCATTTTCTACTCATCTTTATGCTGAGCAAGACTCTGGAGCACTTTTTAATATTTCAAATGCAGCCGGAGATCAGACAGGTTTTCATTTCCCCCCAAATTTCATTTAATAGAGTTCAGTGGGTGAACCAAACCAAAAAGTCCATAAAAGTCCACAAAAACTTGTCAATATTCCTCCATACTGCTCGTCCAACGTAGTCCAAGTGTCCTGAGTGGGTAGCGTCCAGAATTTACACGAAACAACAAAAAAAAAGTAGTCTTTTTTTTTTTCTTTTTGAAGGCTCTGAAATATTTATGGCGCTTGATTTCTCCATTTTTATGTAACTGCAAAGATCTCATTCAGGCATTTATTTATGTAGGTTTTTAAATTTGTTTTTATTTTAGTTTTATACAGAGACTGTTGGAGTGTTGAATTCTTTTTCCTGTCCTCTTTTTGGGTTCATTCCATGACAAATGTGTTTTGGAGTTTGGATGAAGGTGTATGTCATCCCGCTACCAAACCAAATTACTTACGGGTTTAATTAAATGAAGTAGAACCTGAACAGCAGAGGGGATATTTGACTTTCCTCCATCTGTCTGCAGCCATAATCAAATTTATTCCAATTCAGAAAGCATTACAATTATGGTGTTTACATGACCTGCATGTTCGATATTCCATTCATATTCCATCCCATACCTCAGCAACATTTGCACACTTCCATAAATCACACCAGAACATTTCTAACCCACATTGTTGCCAGGTCTTGAGACAGAATCAAGCAAACTGATCTAAGAAAACAACTTTACAGCACTTAACTTCAAAAAGAAGCTCAAAGTTGCCTGTAATAAATGATTAGGGATGAGGCATGTGTTGAAAAGCAGACGTGTGTGGGGCTAAATAATGTGGAAACTCAATAACACAGTCCGGTTGTGTACATAAGATGTAAAAATATGCTGCTGGATTGGTGCATGGCACTTCAGATGAATATGGTCGTCTCCAACTTGACCACTAGATGTTAGTAATTGTCCTGATTAATCATCTTCCCCAGGAAAAGAAGATGCTGTGAACAGTCAGCAGCTATAAAACAAACTTATTACTCAACTTGTGCAGATCAGCAAACTCCAAACTTCAGCTGTAAATGACCTCAAATCCATTAAATTACAGACTTTTGTTCCAGAAACTGGTTTTCTTGAATAAAAGTCCAGGTTTCTAAAAACATCTTCAAAATAAATAGTCACAGAAATCATTGCACTAGCTCTCAGAGGAAAAAGTAGATAATCAAAGTATCACGAGTATCAGCAGAAGTCCAGCTATGACTGAGCACCAGCAGGGATATCAGTCTCACTTTGGTAATGGGGATGTAATCGAGTTGCCACCGGCTGCTTTGACAGCATCAGCTGGTTCTGGTCAGTGTCTGCGGTCACTGATCAACGGAGGATTGGCTTTGGAAGTGGATGTGAGGTGATGTCACAGGTCTGATCTTAATCCTGTCATCTGGATTTCAGATAAGAACCAGACAAAACAAGTCATGTGGAGATGGTTGATGTCATGTTCTGCTTGTCTGGATGGAGGGTCTGATGTGGAGATACTGAGCTCCTTCCTGAGGAGGGCTTTTACATTTTAGTCTGAGAGTCGAAAGCAAAGATGAACATAATTTAAGGTTCTGTGCTCATTAAGAAGCTTGAATGGGCAAACTGTGAGATGTTAATGAAGAAAATACAAACAATGGCTTAAATATCCAGAACAACTATTTCGGTGTAAACTGTAAACATGGACAAACAAGCACGACGCACCAGGTCTGAACTGGACACGTGTGATCTCTGATCCTATAAAGAACCAGCATCCATCAACAGCAGAGAGAACCACATGAACATGATCAAGTTCTATGATACAGAGCCAGAACAATAAATTCAAATACATTCACCCAAATATCTGCAAGATGGGTCAGATCAGGGTTTGGTAATGGTACAAAGTTGGATCAGGGTTCTGAAATGGTATGAGGTCCAATCAGGGTTCTGTGATGGTAAAGGGTCAGGTCAGGGATCTGTGGTGTTACAGGGTCAGATCGGGGGGCTGTGGTGGTATGGGGTCCAATCATGGTTCTAATGGTATGAGGTCCAATCAGGGTTTTGTGATGGTATGGGGTCCAATCCGGGTTCTAATGGTATGAGGTCCAATCAGGGTTTTGTGATGGTATGGGGTCCAATCCGGGTTCTAATGGTATAAGGTCCAATCAGGGTTTTGTGATGGTATGGGGTCCAATCCGGGTTCTAATGATATGGGGGCCAATCAGGGTTCTGTGGTGGTACGGGGTCCAATCAGAGTTCTGTGGTGGTATGGGGTCCAATCCGTGTTCTAATGATATGGGGGCCAATCAGGGTTCTGTGGTGGCATGGGGGCCAATCAGGGTTCTGTGGTGGTATGGGGTCCAATCACAGTTCTGAAATGGTATGGGGTCCAATCAGGGTTCTGTGATGGTAAAGAGTCAGATCAGGGTTTTGTGGTGGTATGGGGTCCAATTAGGGTTCTAATGGTATGAGGTCCAATCAGGGTTCTGTGGTGGTATGGGGTCCAATCAGGGTTCTGCAATGGTAAAGGGTCAGATCAGGGTTCTGTGGTGGTATGGGGTCCAATTAGGGTTCTAATGGTATGAGGTCCAATCAGGGTTCTGTGGTGGTATGGGGTCCAATCAGGGTTCTGTGATGGTAAAGGGTCAGATCAGGGTTTTGTGGTGGTATGAGGTCCAATCAGGGTTCTGTGGTGGTATGAGGTCCAATCAGGGTTCTGTGGTGGTATGGGGCCGATCAGGGTTTTGTGGTGGTATGAGGTCCAATCAGGGTTCTGTGGTGGTATGAGGTCCAATCAGGGTTCTGTGATGGTAAAGGGTCAGATCAGGGTTTTGTGGTGGTATGAGGTCCAATCAGGGTTCTGTGGTGGTATGAGGTCCAATCAGGGTTCTGTGGTGGTATGGGGCCGATCAGGGTTCTGAAATGGTAAAGGGTCAGAACAGTACCCATGTTTACATATGAAAATACCTTTAACCGAGTTACAGTTCCGATCTGTGATGTTTCTTGACCATGACGGTAGTTCATGCATCTCATCTGAACAGAATAAATCATCTTGTCAGGAACAAAACTGTCCGACTCTTCGTTTGCTTCATACTAAACGTAGAGAATAAAAGAGGCTTGACGTGTGTTTGCAGGAAGAATTGGACTAAATTAAACCTGAAACTCTGCATCACTTATTAGCGTCCGTGATACCAGAACATTTTAAGTCGGGGTTTGGGATGTAAAGGAATCCGCAGGGTTTTAATGATAAAGTGTGGTCTGCGTGGGGGAGGTGGCAGGTCTAAGTTTAGCTCCATAGCTCATCTCGGTAACAGGTAAACCTCATCGTCAGCACCTCCCAGTGGGAGATGGATGGAGTCATTAGTGCAGGGCTCTGGTTCTGAGGTCCAGCCCAGCTCCATGTAACCCAAGACAGAGACCTGGTCATCATTTCTCACTGGTAATGAGGAGCATTCAACACCTCCATAATGAGCCTGAGTGGGGCGACTGCAGATGGTGCAATATTCATCAAATCATTTCTTAAGAAGCCTGCTTGGGTCAAAGGTTACAGAGTAAACACGCTTTTGTTTGTTTTGTAAACCAAGACAAACTAATTGGTCCTGAGGGGCGCGATCGCTGGGTGTGTTTGTCATGGATGGAGTCGGTGTGCGTTATTCCAGTAAGACTCATCTGCAGAGGTTGAGGGAACAGTTCGCTTTCTGTGGCTCTTCATAAAAACCGAAATTTGTACCATTTATGACACACAAAGCTCTTCAAACGTCACCAGCAGAGTCGTCAGGATTAATTGTTCTGATAACTGATTCCTTCAAGTCAAAGTGCTGATTGTCTCAAATGTGAGAATATGCAGCATTTCTGCGTATTATGTGTCTGTTCGGAGAAACTTCAGAGATTTTGCTGCTTAGTCACCAGAAGAACTCAGCTCAGGCTCTGGGAGACACTGACAGAGAGTTTGCCCCATTTTAGGACATTTAATCGATAAAATATCAGCAGATTAATTTCAGTCTGGAGAATGGGGAGTCGGATGAAGCCTTTGAGGAAACTGTGTTTGGATCTTGACTATAACTGATGCTGCTGTCACAATTCACAAACAATAACGGTAAAGTTTCAGGATGAAACGTGAACAGAAGGAAGGAAAAGTCAGATTGTGTTTGAGGAAAGATCCAAATGTCTGCTTTTCAAGTGTTTTAGAAAAGTTCAACATTGTTCAGTATCTTCAGAAAAGATGACAGTGGCCACGTTTACATGGAGACTTTTTTTCCCTTTCGGATTGAAATCATTCTGATTGAGGATTTTAGGGCAGCTGTTTACATGGGAACTAATACATTTGGATCTGGCGTGTACATGTGCCAATATTTATTCAGAATAATCCTGCCTGACATGCGCAGAATGATGTAAATCACGTTATTTATTAAAGACGGAGGTCTACAAACAGCTGATCGTCACAGTCGTTGTGGTTTCTGCAGGACGTTAATGAAGCAGCAGCTGATCCTCATGAGCTCCTACTGGAAACAACCAAGAGGAAAAGCTGTAGAGACAGAGTTTGAGTAAAAAACAAACTTTCTCGCTGTCCAGGGAATTACGTTGTTCACAGCCATCTGTCAAAGTGAGGAAACGTCCCTTGTTTCACGTTGACGTCTCGTCGAAGCATCGCTGTAAGAGCGCAACCTCACAACTTTCCGATTCAGCGTTTACATGACACCCCGTTCGGTTTGGGGAAAGGAATATTCTACCCCTGTGAAACCGAAAGAAAATCCATTCGGTTCAGCGCTTTTCATTCGGAAAGAGGCTTTTACATGGATCATTTTCATTCCGAAAGAGCTTATAAACCGAAAGCAATCGGTCTATTTGGGTCCATGTAAACGCAGCTAATGACTTCATTACCGCCAGTCTTGTAGAAAAAAGGCAGTGGTGTTGCTTTAAATGAAAAAAAAAAAAAAGCTGAACGTTGCTATTTGTGGACATTAAATCAGAATATGTAAAAATCTTACTCCTATTTAGAGTCTCAAAACAAATATTTTTTAGAACTTAGTTATAAAAACCAAGTTAGTTCAGTCTGATTTATCATACTTTGTTTTTCATTTCTTCTTCTTTTGGACTTCAGAGTTAAGACTTTAGACATTGATTAATTAAAGATACTATGAGAAAAGAAAGTGATCACACAGTGAGATAAAAAGGAAGTCCTGTACAGACAAAAAGGTGGTTTAATAATCACTTTGCAGCCCTTTGGATTAGCTGAGTTGTGAGTTATCTAGAGTCCCACCTCTCTTGTTTTTATATGATCTAATAATGAACAGGAATGTTTGCTATCGGCCATCTCTGAATAAGAAAGCAGCGCAGCCTCCAATATAACCAGTTTCACTTTGCACTTCACCTTGACCCTTTCAAATCCAGTCGGGACGCACTCACAGGCGACAAGCTGCAGGTTTTAGATAATGTTTGATATTCCATTATTCCACGACTCAATCCACACTCCTCCCTGCCTTGTCTCATCAGAAAAATCCATTTCAAAGCCGATCGCGTCCTTCAGGTCTGTTTCCATGTGGATTATGGGAGCTGTGGGAAAGCCCGGGGTCAAAGGCTGCTTCCAATCATGTCCGTGTGATGCAATAACTCAGCAGCCGGCAGCGCCGGTCGCCTGTCACCTTGCTGGAGCGCCGCAGCAGCTTAGCATTTTTATCCACTTTTAATTTGAGGGTGTAGGATCGAGCTGCAGATCTTTATTGTGTTTGATGGGGCCAGCTGAAGGACAGGAAGTGGCTCTCAGTCATAAAATGATAATGATGATAGTGGTGATGAGGGCAGCTCCGGGCAAGGAGAGCGAACGATACGGAAAAAAAGAGTTAACCTCAACAACACCAACCAGATCTTTTCCCTCCTTCTTTTTGGAAGGACCAGATGTCCTCATGAAGCTGCAGCCACTGAACTCTGTACAGTACCGGCCCGTAAACATGTGTTTCTGGTTGAGATCACAGTTAATAATATGTTAACAATAGTTAAATGGTTAAATCTGGAACCAGTAATGAGATAATAGACACTGGTCTTTGGTATTACTTCCAAAACAAGATGATTCAGCTGCGTTTATGTCCACAAACTTTTAATAATTCATTTAGTTATTAACTAGCATGGGGTGGAGTCCAGTCCTCAAGAGCCACAGTTCTGCAACTTTAGGATCAGCCCTTCCCCAACCTGAATTACCTCACACACAATGTGTCATTCAGTTCTGCAGCGGCTGCTAACGAGCCATTCATTTGATTCAGATGTGTTGGAGAAGGGATGCATCTAAAGCCTTGTCCGCACATACACTTAGGGGCGTGTCCTTTTGATTGACATGTGGCAGACCGGATCACGGCCTGCTGGCTAGTGGCTAATAGTTAGCGCCTTGTTTGCTCTCAGTAAGGTCTCAGTCTGCAGCAGAGTAGCACAATGATGGTTTTTAGCAGCTAACAGCAAGTCCAAACATGTCTTACCTTTATCGCGCCGCTTAGGAGGCTAATCTTCTTAGCTCTTGTTAGGTTCGAGTTAGCTTGTTTAGCATTTAGCCCAGAGTATGTTGGCTGTCAATCATTTGCCCCAAGGCCGCGCTTTGTCCATTTTAGTATTTTCCGTGAGTGACTGGCTTCACTTTCCCCTATTCAGATGTGACTAGATACTACGCCTATTTTTTTTTTAGTCTTTGGCTCAAACCCTGTGAATGTGTGTAACAACACTCTTCTGCAATCCGGTGGATTTTTCTTCTAAAAATGAGGTGGTGTGGACTTTTTGTTTTTTTTTTTCTAGACGGTGGAGGGAGGATATTAATCTTTCAAAAATCCGGCTACATGTGTATGAGGCCTAACAGCTGCAGGATAGTGGCCCTAAAGGACTGGACCATCTCTGTACTATAGTCACGAAAGAAATATCCTTAGAGTTAAAGCAATGCTACTGAACTCTGGCAGATTTTCTCACTTTAACGGCTCCTCAGGAAGATTAACTCAGCATCGTCTTCATCCTGTCTCTTCTCTGAGATCTCTCCAGTCTGATGTTGACTCTAGTCTCATCTCTTGTTCTGTCTCTTTCCCCCTTTCTTTTCCCCTGATGACGACTTCTTGCATCTCTTTAATGAATCAGCTTTGCTGCACGTTAAACTGCCGCTGTGTTGACACCCAGTTCCTGCAGAGCGATGCGGTGCCGTAAAGCAGAACTCAGCTGCATCGTGATGCTTCTGGCTGGAAAGAAAGTTGGAGAATGTGCTTTCTCAGCATCGGGATGCTGCAGGGTAACGGCGGCTCCAGAAATGTACATAATGAAGACATTGTTATATTTTTGGCAGCTCTTCCAATGTCAACTGGTCATATATTTTTTTGAATGTAATAAACAGATTATTCTGAGAGGTCAGACTTTTTATTTCTCCTGTTTTATACACAAACCTGATCCAATGACAATTTGTTTGAGTCATTTTAAAGTTCGTTAAAAAGGGAAATCTAAAGGTAGACACCAAGCAGCTGATCTGTAATCAGCTGCTTGGTGGTTGGCGAGTGTTTGCCTGAAGGTGTTGAGGCAAATGAAGAGGCGTGTTTTTACTGATGTGAGTTTTCTTCCTTCAAATATGACGCTGCAGCTCTGGCCAAGGTTATCTGAGTCCTGCTCGTCGTCATCGACACAGCTCGTATCACAAATCATGCACAGTTTCATGTACAACCGGTATCTGTAATTAGGACAACAGGGACCCGATAAGCCGGAGGCATTTAAATATGTGCATGCTCGACTCAAGGCCAAACACAGACCAACATCCCAGCAAACAGTTCATACAACGCATGAAGAGAATCTAACAGCCCGCAGGCTTCAGATCTGCTGCTCTTTATGCCTCATTTATATAACAAACCTGTTTTTCCTCATACTTCATCCTCTTTTTCACACAAAGTGTTTGTCTTAGTCGCAGTTTAAGAAAATCATTTATTAGATTTTAAGATTTAGGTCACATTTGTGTTAATATGGCCTCATAAACACAGTTTATTAAGTCATGTAGCACTTTAATGCACTTTGTTTAGGGTTAGCTTTGTTCTGCAACAAAGTGGACAAACATCCGTATCCCCACAGACCCGAACATTTTAAAATCAGAACTTAACTGAAATATTTCAATCCACTTTCATCACCTAACATTCTTGGACTACTTATGTTTTAATTTGGGAATTTTTCTGTTGAATTGTATTGTATTTTATCTTGTTTTAATCATTTCTTTTACCCTTTGACATGCACAGCAGCTTTGAGTTTCATGAAAAGGGCTATATAAATAAAATGTATTATAATTAAAGAAGAAACCATCAGGCCTCAGCCTGGGTTGTTGGAGCTTCGGCTGTCAAACACCACAAATCAGACCTGATGTCTGAGTGCAGACGTCAGCTTCCACCTCTGATCGCTGAAATTCTGCTTCCTGAATCTGAGTGACATTATTTTATTCCCTCAGAATACTTTCTGAATAAACTTTATGCAACATAATTGGGTTTTCTTCTCTGCTGGACAGAAGATTCGTCCTCATGGAGCAGAAGGATGCTCAGCCTCCAACATTTAGCCGGCGGATCACAGACGAGGTAAGGAAAGTTAATTTAGAAAAGATTAAGTTCACCATCAAAGTATGTTGGAAACATTCGTAAAGATTGTTGAGATCATCTCAGAGTTATTAATTTATTAATTCATTTATATTATATGTTTACATAATTTATAGGGATGTCCAATATTATCGTCCTACCTATATTATTGGCCGATATCAGCACCAAAATGTGATATCGTAAAATATCGGTATCAGTTTTTCCAACTGATATTTCTACTGACAAAATCTCGCAACATCTTGTCCCATTAGCATTGGTCCAGCATGTAGAAAAGTCCCCGTTATCCTGGAAGAACTTCATATCCCAGCATTCCTTTCAGCATTATGTGACCACGGTGCAGCTGCTGCTGCTACAGACTGACTCGTTTGAAGCTGCTGATAATATGTTTGTAGGGATGCAGGATGTATTCAGCCCCCTATCGATATCGGCCTTAAAACTGAGTATCGGACACTGTTTCTAAAGTCTAAAAAAAAAAAAAAAAAAAATCTTCAAAAACTTTTTTTACAGACTTTAAAACTTCTAAAGACGAGGGGTGGGAAAAATATTGATACACTGAAAGATCATAATATCGTCATATGCTGATATTATATATTCAGCAATACAGTATCGATGAAATCTCGCAAGATTTTGTAAGTAAAATAAATCAATACCACATTTTAAATATTGATTTGTTATCGGCATATGAAAATATCACAATATTTCAGTGTATTGATATTTTTGCCCCACCCCTATTTTTTAAAGTGTTGGAAACAGACAAAAAAAACTGCCATTTGTCATGACTGCTTACTGTTTTCAGCTTTAATATCGATTTCGGTTAGTGGCCGCATGAGTTTTAAAATATCGGCATATTGGATATCAGCCAAAATTCCAATATCATGCATCCCTATAGGTCTGGTTTTAAGTTGTTGGATAAGTTACCAAGTTGTCAGAAACATTAGAATTAGCAACATGTTGGCTGATACCTGCTAGTATCTGATATCTGGCAGCTAGATGTTCAAAATGAGCTCCTCTGGCTGAGTTAAGGATATTTTAAGGATCTTTGTTCTTGGAGCAGCTTGCATTTCTCAAAATATAAGAGATACAACCTCACAGTTGTCTGCAGAGATTGGTATTGGTTGATATCAGATATCGGAAATTAAGAGTTGGACAATATCGGATATCAGTAAAAAAGCTAATATCAAACATCCCAAAACTATTTACATTTATTAATGTATTGTACATAGATCTTTTCTAGTCATTCACATGCTCTTACTGCACTCCTTTAGTGATCAAACTATAAGTCAAATCAAACCTTATTTATGGAGCACTTTTCCTGCATTACAGCAGGATAAAGTGTTTTACAGAATAGAAACTAGTATTTTCGCATCTTAAAACACAAGCAGTGAAGTTTATCCCAAAAAAGCTCGAGGGACATACACACACACACACACACCTAATCACCCTCACACACTACTAACAAACACTCATACCCAGATAGATATATCAGGAGGTAACATAGGGTTAAATGTAATTTTCTTAAAAACTGTAGTTTGGTTGTTTCTTTGCCATTCTGACTCAAACTATAGAAGCTTAATTTCTTCTCCTGTCTGCCCGCCATGCATCATCAGATCTGTGCGTGGACACACTCGTCTCTACCTTTTTCCGTCCTCCGATGAGCTCTGACGTGGTCTGCGTAGACGTGGGGCGGTCTTCGTGGCTTTGATTTCACCTTGAGCCTGAAGTGACGGAGGAGAAACCTGCTCAGTGCTGCTGTCTAACAGCTCCCACTCTGATTCCTGAGCTGTTTACTGGCGCTCAGATGATTCAGGATGCAACTAAAACCATCTGGGTGATGAACAGCAGCAGCTCATCACCTGTCGCTCTTTATAGACACTATAAAGAGTTCCTTCAGTAAAACTCAGAGTGCAAGTCTCAGAGTGCAAGTCTGAGTGATCTGCACAGATCACACAGACCAGCAAACAGGATAAAAACCACAAGTTAGCTTTTAAAAGGATGTGTTGAAGTTTCTCTGTAAAACAGTGTGATAAGGTTTTAGCATCAGCCCTTTGCTTCCTCTTGTTCATGTTTGGGTTTGTGCGTAGCAGCAGACTTATCACAGACAGATCCAGCTGAATGGAGGCTAATTTTCTTGTTTTTGAGCAAAACTTCCTCCTTCATTTGGCTGTTAATAATTTTCTGTACACACTCAAAAATAGAGGTACTAGACAGGAACATTTTTGTACCTGTAGGTACATTTTGTAGGTACATGTTCTCTAAAAAGTACAATATTGGTCTTTATGAGGCCAGAAGTACCTATATACTATGAAAAAGGCTCCAAAGTAATATAAAGTACAAATTTGTACCATTTCAACCCCAAGGGTACCTGCAGCATTGAAAAATGTGTGTAGCTTGTACAATAACTATAAATACCACGACCGAAAGTACAGAAATGTCTTTAAAGAAGGAACACCCCCAGCGACAAGCTTTGTACCATTTTAAGTACAAATTAGTACCATTATTTTTGAGTGTGTTTGATATCTAGGGCCTCATCATCTGGAGCTCTGAATCAAATAATATTGGCTGTTAAAATCTGTCAAGAAGCCATGACCCATCTTTACATGGAAAGACTAAACTTTTGTTGGATTCTCTTTTATATCTAATCATGACACCCTTGCCTGTTCAATGCTGCTGTATATTCTGTCCATTTTTCTGTCTATTTTTGCTTCTCTTCTAACCTTTGCATATGTTTCTGCAGCAGATTTTCTGTTGGTTAATAGAAGTTTCTATTTACTCATAATAAATTGTATCAGTGAGGACAAAAGCTCATTTCTGACTATTAAAAGGTTCAAAACAGGATAGACATTTAAGTTTGTGATGTGTTTTACAAATATCCCATCTTTTACAGAAAAGACATCTGTAGATGCAGCTGAACTGGGAATGATATTTTCTTTTCTCTTCGATCTCAGTGGCAGCGTAATGGTCAGGACAACATGTTTCAAAAAGCAGCCGCTGAGTGCTTATGAGTGAAACTCGTCTAAGTTCTTCCCACTGGGATCTAAATAAGCCCGTCTCCTGTTACAGACTCAGCTGAAGTTTTCAGTTGGAATAAAAACTTTTAAAGTTGAGGGTCAGTGCCTTTATGAGAGTTTTATAGAAAGTGAACAAGCATCTCTGAAGGAGATTTCAGAATTAGCATCAGCAGGAGTGATTAAGATCCGTCCTCTGTGGAGCACGAACGTGTTCAACACTTTTCATGGAAATAAAACTAAAGATATTTAACATCAATTAACCTCGTCTCCACTAAGTCTGCCCTCCTGGCTGGTGCTGTAGCGTCCCGTACCTGGCTCAGGTGTGACTGTACGTACCCGGGGCATGGTCAGGACCAGGTGTCCGGTGGTTTGGGACCTCCGAGCCGTCGAGCTGTCGGGCTTCACTTCAGCCGGCAGGACGATCTGAAATATCTGCAGAGTGAATTATTCACAACTTTAATTAGTAAGATTAATGCGCTGATCTGCTGCTGACGCTGTCCCAGTGTGTCAAATGACTTTAATCATTAGCAGGTCTTTTTATAGCAACACTTTCCAGAAAGGACCTGAGAAACCAGAATAGCTCCGAATGAGAGCAGCGGCAATCAATCACTGGAGCGAAATCCTGTGAAAACTAAAAATGATCCATGTGGGAGGACAAATTGGGCATAAAATTAGACTTTTTCATTTTTCAATTTACTTTTTTTTCGAACTGGGGAGCAGGTTTAATGGAAACTGTGCTGAGGAGGCCGTGAGGAAGGAAAACTCCAGAACTGCAGGCGTCCGTCAGAGGCGGCCGGCGTGATCTACGCCCCTCACAGATGACTCGTCCAGTCCGTTCTGCTGCTTCCCTCAATGAACTCATATTAAAAAGGGCCTTTTAAAGGCCTGAGCTGATGTATCGCTGCATAAATCACGGCACTGCTGCAATCAGGCTGACCCCTGGCATAAAACATCCATCCATAAATACTGGAAGTGGAGGCGAGGCATTCACGACTCTGCGAGAAGTCCAAAACTGCAGGGCTGGGTGTGTGTAATGTTTGCTGGAGGGTGAAAACAAAACATATTACAGCTGCTGGGTGGTTATACAGCTGTTTAATCAGGCTTAAAGGTCGCTGTGGTGTGTTTGTGGGAGATTAAAAGGCTCACAGTGCAGCCGAGAGAAATATGGGACTGGACACCTGCAGGTTAACGACTGAGCTTCCCTCCACAACAACCCACATTAACACCGAAGCAGATATCGCGCACGGCTGGAAATAAACACCTGACATGAGGAAAAGCTCTCGTCATCTGCAGCCACTGAGTTCAGCAGGAAACTACAGCTTTCACGGCCTGCAGGTGTGATGATTCTGCAGATCCTGACAGCCTTTATATCCCCTAAATCTGACTCTTAATCAGCCCGCCAACGAGCGGCCACTCATCATATCAGTCAATCCATAATGTTGACACATCTGTTTGGGAGGAGGGGGGGGAGCGGGAACAAGACGGAGCAGCAGTTTGATAAAATGTTATTACGGAGCACAAAAACATCTGAAGCTTGTAAAAGAGAAAACGTGCTGAAAGTTGCTTCGTCAGTGATGAAGAAACACGGCAACATCTGAGTGAGGAAACTAAGCTGAGCTATGCATGGAGGGGAAAACACTCATCACGAGGAATGTCAGCTAATTTATTCAGAACAAAAAGTTGCAGGTTTTATTACTTTTTAAAAAATTAGTTCAAGATAAATAATGCTGATAAAGTATAAACACGTCTTTGTTGTAATCTTTAAAATGTTCATGACCAATAGATCTCAAACTTTCTGAAGGTCTTTCAGAGGTTTTCTTTGGAAATGTCTACTTTCTCCCTCATTTTCAGTCCAGTTCTTGTACCTGATTGTCAGAGGAATGTGTTTCTTTTCTTTGCCTCCACCAAGGAAGGTAATGTTTTCAATAGCGTTGGTTTGTCTGTCTGTCTGTCAGCAACTTTACGGAAAAAGTTCTTGATGGATTGACCTGAAATTTTCACCAGCCATGTGCCTCAGCGCAAGGATGAACCCAATAAATTTTGGTGGTGATCCAGATTATTTTCTGGATCTAGGAATTTTTTGAAGGATTTTTTTTTTTTATCATTGTGAGACAGATGCATCTTTTTACATCTCATTCTGAGATTATACATCATCATGATCTCCTTTATCATCACTATATTCACAGTTGTCTAAAACTGACAGCAGAACTTGGAGGTGAACTCTGAACTGCCCTCTGGTGGATGTAATAACCAGGCCAACGCATCAAAGTATCAGGGCAGTGATGACTGAAACGAGACGATTTACATATATAAAGGGAGAATAAATGGACCACAAGAGGGTTCAGATTGTGATAAAGAATAAAGCTGCTCAGAACAAATAAAGCTCCTTAGAACTGGAGTGACTTGACTGAAGAAACAAATACACTATATTGCCAAAAGTATTTGCTCACCCATCCAAATGAATCAGGTGTTCCAGTCAGTTCTATGGCCACAGGTGTATAAATGAAGCAGCTCGGCATGCAGACTGTTTCTACAAACATGTGAAAGAATGTGTCGCTCTCAGGAATCAGTGAATTCCAGCGTGGAATTGTGATAGGATGCCACCTGTGCAACAAATCCAGCGGTGAAATTTCCTCGCTCCTAAATATTCCACAGTCAACTGTATTATCAGAAAATGGAAGTGTTTGGGAAAGACAGCAACTCAGCCACAAAGTGGTCGGTCACGTAAACTGATGAAGCGGGTCAGCTGATGCTGAAGCGCATAGTGTGAAGAGGTGGCCAACTTTCTGCAGAGTCAATCAGTACAGACCTCCAAACTTCATGTGGCCTTCAGATCAGCTCAAGAACAGTGACAGAGAGCTTCATGGAATGGGTTTCCATGGCGATCAGCTGCATACATCCATTCATCACCAAGTGCAATGCAAAGCGTGGATGCAGTGGTGGAAAGCAGCCGCCACTGGACTCTAGAGCAGTGGAGGCGTTCTCTGGAGGACCAATCACGCTTCTCCATCTGGCAATCTGATGGAGGAGTCTGGGTTTGGAGGTTGCCAGGACAACGGTACTTATCAGACTGCATTGTGCCAAGTGTAAAGTTTGGTAGGGGGATTATGGTGTGGTGGTGTTTTCAGGAGCTGGGCGTGGCCCCTTCGTTCCAGTGAAAGGAACTCTGAATGCTTCAACATACCAAGACATTCTGGACAATTCCATGCTCCCAACTTTGTGGGACCAGTTTGGAGCTGGCCCCTTCCTCTTCCAACATGACTGTGCACCAGTGCACAAAGCAGGTCCAGAAAGACCTGGATGCAGAGTCTGGTGAGGAGGAACTGGACTGGCCTGCACAGAGTCCTGACCTCAACCCCATAGAACACCTTTGGGATGAATCAGAGCGGAGACTGAGAGCCAGGCCTTCTGGTCCAACATCAGTGTGACCTCACAAATGTGTTTCTGGAAGATGGTCAAAGATTCCCATAAACACTCCTAAACCTTGTGGACAGCCTTCCCAGAGAGATGAAGCTGTTCTAGCTGCAAATGTGGACCAAGGTCACATTGAACCCTCTGGATCAGGAATGGGATGTTACTGAAGCTCATATGTGAGTCACGGCAGGTGAGACAATACTTTTGGCAATATAGTGTATCTCTAAAGTTCACAAAGATGACATGAAAACTCTTTCAGGGTTTGAGCAGTCTATCCAAAATAAGTGTTTGATTCTCTGCATGCCTAAAAGTGGGATAGAGGAGTCACTTCCTGATATTACGAGTCGGCACAATGTGACTGGAAACTCTGTAATGGCAAAGTTGCAGAGCAACACTGTGACCTATTAAGATGTCGACAAAGACTGAGTGAGGCTGAGTTTGTGCTGCTGCCCTTTAAGATGTTAAATATTCCATATGAAAGCAGCCAGAACTGTGCTGACAAACTCTAACTATGTGTTACTTCTTTCAAAAGGTCATCAGCTAATGTGCGGCGAGTCCGGGAAGCTCCGAGGCGTACCTTTCCTTTCACGCTGACTCTGGCGTACGTTGGCTGAACGTCTACGTCCATCAAGGAGGTGTCCATGTGTCTGTTATGGGGAGGCAGCGGAGCTCCAGGTCAATTTCCACAAAAGCTGAATCATGCTGGTGTTTCCAACTCAAAGTCTCACGTTGCTCTTTCCAGCATTGCATCAGTCAGATTTGACATTTCTGCTTTGGCTGCAACATAAATCTTCCACACAAACTTCTGACTGTAATTCAGCAGAAATACTTTAACTTTACTCAGCCCACAGATAAACCACAAATAAACTTGAAAATATACAACATAGATTGCTTATAATGACAAAAAGTTTTTAAATACATAACATATACAGAATCTAATCTAATAAAAGAACCTACTTGTACCTGTAAACTGCCAGATCCAACTCAATGGTGTTGTTTTCTTCATCTTCAGTCAGAGAGAAATCCAACCTGGTGAGATGTAGAATGATTCAGATTTAATTAAAAACGAGGATTTAACATCCAGGTGCTTCCTTTTTGGCATCACAGCTAGAAAACTAAAAAAAGCACTCGGAGAGCGCAGACTGCCCTGCATAACTTCTAGGCAACCCTGCTTTCACACACCTGAATCAAATGAATGGCTCGTTAACACACTGCAAAGAACTTGATGAGGAAGTTCATTCATCTGAATCAGGTGTGCTGAAGTTGGAACACATCGAAGCTATGCAGAGCAGTGGGTCCGGAGGACTGGAATTGAGAAACACTGCCTTATTGTAACTTACAACTAAAACTTATAATCCTGCATTCATTTAATCTACATCATTGGATTCCTTGACAATGAAAACATACCAACATACTTTGTTATTTCCAAAAATCGATATTTCCATAATGGAGGTTTTCTTCTGGATCTAGCCCCGTTGCTATTGAAGATGCGTCAATTCCATTGACAAACTCCGGATTCAGCATTTTTGGCTACAATTTGGTGTTAGTTGCATGTCTGTATCTTTTTTTGTTACCTTTCAACAATAAAAATTCCAACGACTCCCTTATTTTTGTGTGATCTGAGTCATAGTATCCAGAATTTTCTCTGGATCTGGATCAACTTTCGAAACATTATACAACTCATTGAGATCCTTTCTTGTAATTTTTTACCAAACACTAGGGCCATTTGAGTGGAGTTACATGCAAAAATTCCCAAATTTGGCCTATCTCACAATGATAAAGAATCCTTTAAAAAATTCCTGGATCCAGAAAATGATCCGGATGACAACCAAAGTTGAATGGGTTCGTCCTTGGGCTGAGGCACACGGTTGGTGAAAATTTCAGGTCAATCCATCAAGAACTTTATTTGTAAAGTTTCTGACAGACAGACAAACAAACCAACTAGCCAACGCTACCAAAAACATTACCTCCTTGCTGGAGGTAAGTTACTCCATTAAAATGAGTAATTAGGTCGTTTGTTGTGGTGTCGTTTAAACTGCGGCCCCTGCAGGCAGGAAGACAAAGCTACAACTCGCATGAGTATTTCCATATAAATCCAACGTCTTTAACTAGGGATGCACGATATAATCGGCCCCCTATCGATATCAGCCTATATCGGCCTTAAAACTGAGTGTCAGATAGGGCTAGGAAAAAATATCGATACACTGAAATATCGCAATATTTTTATATGCAGATTTCACATAGATATTTAAAAATGCGAGATTTCGTAAGATAACAGTGAAATCTAGTGAGATTTTACAAAAACATGCAAGATTTCATTAGTAAAATAAATTGATACTACATTTTAAATATCGATTTGATATCAGCATATGAAAGAATCGCGATACGTCAGCATATCGATATTTTTTCTCAGCTCTAGTATCGCACAGTGGCCACACCACAAATATTTAACCGATATTTAGCTGATATTTAACCGATCAGGCCGCTGTTTCTAAAGTCTAAAAAGAAACCCCCAAACCAAACCTCTTTGTCTTCCTTTATACTCTTTATACAGACTTTAAAAATCCTAAAGACTCTGCTGATATTACATTGACATTTAAAAATGCAGTGTCAATCTATTTTACTAACGAAATCTCGATATTTCATTTGTGATATTTTCATATGCTGATATCATATTAACAGTTAAAAACGCGGTATTGATCTATCGAAATCTTGCGATATTTCATCATTCTGTTCTGAAATCTTGCGAGAATTCACAAAATTTTGTGCGGCTTTGTAACACAATGATGAAATCTCGTGAGATTTTGTAAGTAAAATAGATCAGTACCACGTTTTAAAATATTGATATTGATACTGGCATATGAAAATATTGAGATATTTCAGTGTATTGATATTTTTTCCCACCCCTAATTTCAAAGTGTCGGAAATAGATAACAAAACTGCTATTTGCAGACTGGTTATTTTTTTCCGCTTTAATATTGGTATTGGTTATCAGCCACATGAGTTTTAAAATATCAGAATATCGGATATCGGCCAAAATTGCAATAGCGTGCATCCCTATCTTTAACAAATATTTCCTTTAACAAGTCACAAAGTTCTCCTAAGGAGGAGGGAGGGAGGGTTCCCCTCAGTCAGCAACACCATACTAAAACATTCAGTCAGCTTCTGGTTGGGTTCATGGGTTTGTCATGAGGTGGTAAGGAGATGCGGATCTACATGCGGAGCGCACCGTTAGGAGCAGGACTAATAAACTGATGAATTAAGTACTGGTGCATACTTAATGGAGAAGCTTCTCCAGACCTGGAGAAGCTTTATTCAGCTTCTATGCTTCACGTGTCTGGAACAAACTCCCAGAAAGCCTCAGATCAGCTGAAACACTTAGTTTATTTAAATCCAGATTGAAGAGCCATCTTCTCAGCTGCATTCACATACATTTAATTCAGGATTCCAACTTTTTAAAAAACAAACAAGCAAACAAAAAAATTTTCTTTATGCTCTCTCTGTTTTTAATTTCAAATCATGCTTTTGTTCTTTTACTTTTTAATGCTTTCTTTTTTTGATAGGCACTTTGAATTGCCGTGTACATTAAATGTACTACACAAATAAACTTGCCTTCAGTACATTCTGTAAAGCAAGAACTCCAAAGAACTATTTTATTTTATTCCCCTCTTTTTTGTTCTCTCTTTTTTCTTTCAAATGTATACGTGTCATACAAAATTCAAAATACTGTAACAACATACAGCTGCCTGTCAATGACTGAAGTGGGTGAGTGAGTGAGTGAGTGAGTGAGTGAGTGAGTGGGTGGGTGGATGGATGCATGGATGGATGGATGGAAAATGCAAAAAAAAAAGAAAAGAAAAATCTTTATTTAAACTTCATACTTGGGCTCGTTGACGTTCAACGCTCGTCCATCGGCCGTGATCAGCCTCCTCGGTGGCTTCGGCTTCTTCTCTTCCTCCCTGCAGAGAAACAGGACGACATGAGAGGAAAACATACAATTGTGTGCAAAACAAATCCTGACAGAAGAAAACATGGGAGTTGTAGTCTGTGAAACTGTACATCAAATATCAGAAACAATCTTCAACAAATGCACGTTGAAGGAAATAAAAAACAGTGCTGGTAAAAGGAAATGAGTAATTCAGTTATTTCACCAACATTCTCAAATACAAAGAAAGTGTGTGTGTAAAAGTGTGTAAAAAATTAAAGGTCAATGGCGGAAAAATGTGATATATAATTCAAAACTGCTTCTATTTATGTGTAATCACTGCACTAGAATAACTGCTATGTGTTTATTTTCTTAGAATAAGTCATTTATATCTTCTTGTTGGGAGGTGCACATATGGAGGCTGCCATATTTGTTCCACCATTTTTACTACAGTGTCCCTGAATAGACAAAACAATGTGTGTGAAGTGAGAACCCTCTAAACTTTAAAACTGCTGTACCAGCTTTGTTTAATGGGAGTTAAAACACTGTTAAGGATATGTAACGCCTTAAAATATATTAAAAATAGTTACTCATAGTACAGTCATAGCTACACCCGAGACCACTGGATCCACTCACAGATCAAAAACATCTTCATGTCTGGGAGAATTTTGGCCACTAACGGCCACCATACATTCACAACAGTGCTTGGATTATGAACTCATTTGAAAGAAAACATATTTTCTTTCAAATACCCGTCTTTACCACTAGATGTCAGTAATTCTTACATACTGTACCTTTAAGAAAATTAAGGAGATGATTACACAGCAGTCGAGGAAAGTTTTGACCCATTAATACCTTTTTAAAGCAGCTGAAACCACCAGTCAACATGCCAAAGTAAGGTTTAGGTGCAGTCCTGCTGCAGGGTGACATGCTCGTCAGCTCTGCCTCAATCTTACTAGCAGCTAAATCAAATGCACCCAGATCCAGAAGGAACTGTTGGCTTCAACTCTGTCTGGTCAACATATCATCGGTAAAGTGATCACCAACTACTGGAGACGTTCATGAGGAAACCACCGGCAGCAGAACCCCCCAGATGTCACCAGGACTGCAGATCTAAAAGGTCCAGATTCACACAGACCTGCAGGAGAAACACCTGCTGCAGACACCTTGTCAAGGAAATCCCATCCTGACCCGTCCGTCCAGCAGCCTGCATGTCAGCAACACTCAACTCATGCAGGATGAAACTGGCCAGGACATCCAGCTACAGTATGTTTGCTTAAAAAGGCTGAACAGGAGGGATGCTCCTCAGAACAGGAGGGAAAAACTGCATCCACCTCAGAGCTCATTCATCAGCAGCAAGCTGCAGTTGGCTGGATGATGTCATCAGTCTCTCGATGGTCGCAGTGGAACGTTGCTTCAGTTCACTGGCAACCTTTCCCAACAAGCCATACTGGTTCAGTGTTTTTCTAACTGGACTGTTCACTGTTGTGAACTGAGACGGATCTCCAGTTTCTCTGAGCGTTGCATGGTCTGCCCTTCAGCTGAAGGCACTGGGACTGGGGTGTAAAAGTTACATGTATTATAAATGAAGCGACAGTAAAAGTTTTATTCAAGAGCGCTCATGTGCTCAGAGGTGGATGTAGACACACAACTTTCTGAATGTGGTTTTACAAGGTACCTTCTGATGCCTCGTCTGGGATTCAGGGTCTTGCTGAAGGACACAAGGAGAAAAGTTTGATTTTAATAGTTTCCTTTTATTCATATAAGAGAGTATGAAGGAACGCTGATCAGATAAAAACTGAATTATTTTCTCATTTAAGATAGAACACCTTTAATATGTATAATGTGGAGTATGCTGTGCTACGTATTTCTATAAAGTTACACTATATATAGTATATATATATACTGATATATTTGGTTATGCATTTTTTGTGTTGCATCGGCAATAAGTAGGTGTGGTGGCTGATCTCCCACTCAGCATAATTTACAGACTCTTTTATATATATATATATATATATAAATATAAGGCGAAATTCACAACAGTCATTCAAATAACAATAAACTGAAAAAAGAAATTATAAATAAAAATCACTAATTTAGAATTGAGTGAAATAAAATCTCGATTTTAATATTTTTGCTCAGGAAAATGATAAAAAAAAAAAACAAATTTAAAAAAACCTGTCACAGACACATTAGAGCAACTCTCCCATGAACAGTGGACCAACATACCTGTCAACAGGTGTAGAAGTTTTTTTGAACATTAGAGAAAACTTCTGATTCCAGAACTGCCTCAAAGAGTTGCTCAACAACATTTTAGCTTTGGAGCCCCATCATGCTTTTTCACTTCTTATATTTTTTGTTTGTTTTTCATAATTCTTTCTAACCACAATTCAAAATCAATGTCATGATTTTCATAGAATTTTTATTTAAATAATTTCTGTCAATTTCAACTTATTTCACTGACAGCTGATTTTTTTCCTTCTTTAATTGGAGGGTATGAATCATTTTTAATAATTATATATACATACATATATGTATATATATATATATATATATACATATATGTGTGTGTGTGTGTCTGTGTACACACACACACACACACAACATTTATTACAAGTTAAATTTTTCCATTTAATATTTGTTTACAGATGCACCGTTTATTTTCTACATATTTATTTGAAATGACTTTGTTCTTTTTATATGAGAAGAGCTTTAAAATAACTTTTCATTGTATCCTTTAATATATTTATTTGGGAGTCAAATTTAGTATCGGCCCCAAATATTGGCCATCGGTGGAGGCTGATGAGAAAATATGGGTATCGGCCCTAAAAGTCTGTATCGGTCCATCCCTAATGATAGCGGAGTTATAAATTTGATGTTGATGATTTTGTTGGAGGCAGATGTAACCTTTAACGCCCGGATTCGACTAAGCTGAGTTTTTCATCCACAGTCTTCCTCACTAAAAATGAAGCATCTCTTTGGGTTTCAGCATCCTGCTTTCTTTTTAAAACCAGGATGAGACCTGATCCAGATTCCTGAACTATTGCTGAACATTAATATGTTCAACTTAAAGACATCAAGTTCACGAATCTGTCATGAGGCGTTTATAAAACTCCTGTCAGGTGCAGTATGTTGTATCAGTTTAAACTGGAGGCGTTCAGGCATCCAGCTCTGAGTCAAAGGCCGCTGTACGGCCATCTGCTGCAAACGTCCATTAGCTGCACCAAGCAGAGCGTCACACAGTCACACGCAGAGAAACACGCTTCACATCCATCCATCTATTAGACCCACTGAGCGGCTGATGACTGTGTCGAGGACGGCGAGTGTTTAGCGCTCTGCAGAGGGTCGGCCATCACGACCTCGGCGGCCATACGTCAGGAGGATGAGGAGCGTGACAGAGTCCTCCATCTGCTCGACTCAAGGATGACCATGTTTCTGTGAAAGTGGCTGAAGAAAGACTTCCTGGCTCGAAGAGACCTCGGGGTAGTTTACAAGCAAAGCTGAAGGTTTCATTGATTATCTCTAGTTTATGACCAGATTTTAATGTGTCAAAAGAAACAAAACAGAGGTTTTTATTCATATTCAAGCTTTCCAAACATGATTGCAAAAGCACAATCTGAGGGAAGCCAGTTCAACTGCACGACCTGAAAGAATCAAATGTGTGTGCAAACTGCATGTGAGGATTAATAATCTGAATAAATGAATGCAGATGCTTCGGTACAGAAACTGAAGGCTGCCTGAAGGGTTTCATTCAAGTATGAGAATAATAAACAGTAAATTGCCTGAAACACCTCAGAGATTCCAGATCCTTGAAGTGGAATAACAAAGACTTGGAGAATAAATATATAAAAAAAGAGCACTGAAGCTGTAGGAGGAGCATCACCTCCCTGACACACGTCATGCATTTCAATCCATTTCTGTCCATATCTAGGAAGATATTACAGGCATTTGGTCACGTCTCTGATGTGGCTTCCCTGTGATTAATCCCCATCATCTACTCTCCCTTGACAAGGTGGTTTTCTGTGTAAAACGCAGCTCTATAACTTTCCTGTCCTTCTGAGGGCTGTGACAGGGCGTGTATGAGACCGCTGAGTCATGGTGGCATCAGAGGCGACAGCTCCTCTGCTGGTTTTAGTGGAGCCTGGAGCTGAGGTGGATCTGATCGGACAGCGTTCAGTTAGCCGTGTTCCACTCCGTCTGCACAGACACTCAATCCTCTCTGGATTCAGCCACACAGCTCCAGATGCTGAGCAGAGGAGCCGGGAGCT
The DNA here is from genome assembly GCA_023101725.1 of Atherinomorus stipes. NCBI lineage: Eukaryota > Metazoa > Chordata > Actinopteri > Atheriniformes > Atherinidae > Atherinomorus > Atherinomorus stipes. The sequence continues at coordinate 90,046 of JALJCO010010392.1, forward strand.
CAGCGACGTCAACTCACGGGCTCGGTCGGGCATCCCCGTGGAAGTCAGGACCACTTTTATCCAGGATGAAACCCTAAACCTCACAAATGTTCCATCAACATCAGTATAAGACTGCAGTTATGTTTAATCATCTCTTTTGGGTCATTTCATTATGAATATAATTAAAAATTTCATTCATTTTCTGCACTGCTTAGTCCAGTTCAGGGTCGCTGGAGACCATCCCAGCTATCATCGACGAGAAGCAGGTACACCTGGACAGGTCGCCAGTCTGAGACACAAACAACCATTCACACTCACATTCACTTCTAGAGACGATTCAGAGTCGCCAATAACCCAACATCAACCAGCTGCAGCTCATCCAGAACTCTGCTGCTGGAGTTTTAAACGGGACTTAAAGATCTGAACACATCGCACCAGTTTTAAAATCTTCACACTGGCTTCCAGTTAGTCAGAGAGAGATCATAAAATCCTACTGATCGTCTACAAATCCCAGAATAGTTTAGGTCCAGAATACATCTGTGATACAGCATGTTCAGAGTATAAACCCAGCAGGGTTCTTAGATCCAAGGACTTGGGTCAGTTAGTCCAGACCAGAGTCCAGACTAAACATGCAGCATTTAGTGGCCATGCTCCAAACATGAGAACAAACTTTAAACTTTCCACAAACTGCAGACACCTTTAAATCCAGGTTTGAAATGTTTCTCTTCTCTTGTGTCTATTCATGAAATCTGCACGGTATATTTTAACTTATCTGGCTTCGTTTAATCATTTTGATTTAACTTTATTTTATATTCTATTAGCATAAATATGCTTTTTTTTCTGTTCACATATTTTTTCTTTATATTTTTATGTACTTTTAAATGATTTTTCTTTTCCTCTCTTCATTTTAATGTTTTATGTGAAGAACTTTGAATTGTCTTGTGCATGAAATATGCTATACAAATAGTTTATTGCTTGCTATGCATGTCTTTGGACGGTGGGAGGAAGCTGGAGTACCAGAGAGAACCCACACATACACGGGGAGAACATGAAACTCCACACAGGTCACCGTTGGAACTGTCCCAGCTGAGGCTCGAACTACTGACCCTCTTACTGAGGCTGCGGTGCGAACCATCATGCCACCGTGCAGCCCAACCTTGACATCTTTCCATCCTCGACTTCATCACAGACTCCTCAGATCTGTTGAATATTTCATGTTGTGAAAGATGAAATATTTAAAATATGTGAGGAGTCTGAGATGATGGGCCCGCTTTATTCTTCTCTGGTTATAATATCTACAAGTTCTTAGTTTTTGTTTTGTTATTTAACTGGATGACTAGTTACAAATAAGGTTTCTCTTTACATTTGAGGATTGCTCTGTATTTCTTTATGTTACTGGTGAATTACATGTTAATGCTGGACATGACAGGGGGAACAAAGAAGAGGGGAGCGTGTAAAAAAGAGACAAGAAAAAGTTTACAAAAAAAGAAAATCAACAGCAGCTGTACAACCAAACGTTGTTAATGTTACTGGTAAGTGAGAACGATCGAGGACTTGAAAAGCTTTTGGTTTTTCCATGTTTTTTGGGAAATGAGTGAAAATGTTATTTTTGTTGTTTTTTACTCCATCATATTTGATATCCTTTATTTTGTTTTCATTTGTTATTTCTTTTGTTAGAAACATTTAAAAAAAAAAAAAAAAAAAAAGGTGATAGCCACAAATGTAATTCCACCCCGCCACGTAGGTGTCACTCCCACTCTCTTACTCAGTTACCATTAGTGACATGACAGAATGGCTGATGGTTAATTAGTATCAGCAAATGTTAAACTTACATGTTCAGGAGGAAAGCAGCAACCTCCATGAAGCTTTTTAGCCCCTTTGCTGCTTTCAGTCTCATCCTGCTTCATCTTTTGTAAGTGCAACCAATAGTTGCTGCAACGTCACGGCCATGTCCCGGATGGAAAACTTACATCGTGCTGTTTCTGAGCCCCGGGACGCCTCTGGGCAGTGACGGCTCGAAAATGCGCATCATGAATGTTGCTGTGTGATCAAAACGAGTCAGAAACGCAGATTTTTAAGGTCTAAAAGTTACGTTGTGTGTCTTTAAAATAATTCTCTGGGGATTAATCTTTTATTTAAGTTCTTATCAATGTTCGACAGCATGCTTCATATCTCATGCAGACAAACCCTTTATTCAAATCTCTACCTCCATATCATCCACGCTCCTTAATTAACTAGCACCATTCATCAGCCTGTCAGCTTCTCCACCTCGAACCTTCGCTGTGCTTCAGGTTCAGGTCTACAGAGCTGGATCCGTTCTCTGTCGGCTTCCTCTCAGAGGAGCAGAGCCACCTCCTGGCTGACCTTATCGCTGATTTCCACCTCGGGAGCAGGAAATTCATCTTCCCTGACAATCCAGTGACGGCACGCCTGCATGCATCACGTCAGCGCGCTCTGACAGCCGTGCACAGGGGGGCGATGGAAACGCCGTATCACCGTGCTTTAATGCATCTGGGCCCGGGATGGGTCTAATCTTGGGGAGGAAGTGTGCCGTCAGGGGTCGACCTCTCAGCCGTCACACGCCTTCAAACAGGACTAATCCGTCCTCTCTTATCACAGAGAGGCTTTTTAATGGGTTGCTGCCATTTTATTCCAACACCGCTCATCAAACAGAGAAGGTAAACGGAAAATGTGTCTTCCAATGTTTGCAGACTCACAGGAGGACTTCATGATAAATGAAATGAAGCATCCTAAATGACAGAAGGAGAACAGGCTGAGATACCCAGCAGCAGAAGACAGAGGGCTGATTCTGCCAGCCTGACAGAAACACTATGTGCACAGCCAGAAAACAGACGCTGAAATACCTCCAGGCCCGTGGAAGTCCTTTCCCGTGGGCAGGAGATAAAGTAGTGGCAAGAGCGCCGACACAGCAGGACGCTTCCACAGTATTCATCATACGCAGCTCAGCGTTTCTGTGGCTGGAGGTGTTGTGAAAACTAAATGTTGTGAGTCAGTGCTGCGTCCTCGGGTCAGCAGGGCGAGCAGAGGGTGAACTCACCGAGAGGCTTTCATGCAGCAGAAAAATGAGCCGGGAGTACAGCTCACTCACACTGTGCTTTACAAATGTGTGTGAACAGTCCATAAACTGCATCGTCCGTTGATCCGTGACCGAAACTGTTATGTTCATTGGGAAACATCTTCTTTAAAAGACATCCATCATGGATCAACATAGCCAAACTCAGCTGACCAGATCTGCATATTACAGTGTTATTTTTTAGAGACCAAAACAAAGACGAAATACAGAGAAAACTACTTCCCCCTCTTCAACATGCAGCTAGAAGCTCCTTCAGCTGCAGTAAGTTGAAGTAAAGCTTTTGTTTGCCATCAGTAGGGATGCAGCATGCGTGCATGTATGCATGCCCACATCCACACACAGAGGAAAAACATAAGAAATAAGAAACAAAATTTGCTTTGCAGTCACATCAAGATCTCACAGACAACATCTGAATTTGCGCGACAGAGTAACGACTTCTTCGTCTTCTTCTCGTGTTCCGGCAGGCTGTACGTGTACGGGTTGCCAGATACTGTGATGAATATCCCCCACAAGCTTACTTGTTCCCTTCACTGTAAAATCGAGATAATAGTGGGATAAATTACCAGTTGGAAGCACACCGGGAGATAACGTTAAAAATCTGGAGTCTCCCGCCGTGATGGGGAGAGTTTGCGTGCTCTTGTGACCAAAATAATCAAAGTTCTCATTGTTATCGCGGTATTAGTTAAAGATGTAAGAAATGTGTCTGGACATCTACTTTCTCCTTTTTAAATGGGGAAAAATCTCCAGAGCTGTCCACACGGGTGCCTTCATTGCCTTAAAGCCTGGAGAGTCTGAGATGACCTTGGGGTTTTATAGTCTAATCTTTGCAGGGTCTGGGATGTCCACTCCTGGAAGATTGACAGCTGTCTTGAATGTCTAGTAAATAATCTTTCTCACTGAAGGATAATGAAGTCCAGATAGTCTGGAAATCCTGATAATTAAATATGACCAGATGCATTGTTTAAATATTGTCCTTTACAAACATTTTTAGATAACATGATGCAAAACAAATTCCAGACACATCTGACAATAAAAGTAGGGCTGTCAAAAGATTAATCCTTATTAATTCCATTGTCAAACAAAAGATTTTTTCATTCTTTAGTACTGCTATATGCAGAAAATACATTCATTATTTTACAACTTAAAGGCTGAAACCAAGCCAGAAATCTGGGAGAAGTCCAGAACTCAGACCTGAATTTCTGCTTCATATTAAGACAGTTGTGAAGTCAGCCTGTGGGGATCAGCAGCATTTTGGATTAAACTGTCACCCTCTGGACTTCAGGGAGACATGTAAGGACAGGGTTTCAGTAGTCTAGTCTACTGAAGATACATGCAGAATTCCTGGTGAGACACCTTTAATCCTAAATATGTTCTAGAAGCGATAAAGGTAACGTGATTAATCAGGATTAATCTTTTGACGGCCCGAAATAAAAGTATATCGTATTGTATAGCATAGCACTGTATCGTATCACGACGTATCATATCACAATGTAGCGCATTGCATAAAATCGCATCTTATCACACCGTATTGCATCGTATCGCATTGTATCGTATCACACTGTATCACATTGTATCTTATCGTGTCGCATCATGCATGTCGCAGCATATAATGTGTCAGCATATCGCATCGCAGCATATCGGATCGCAGCGTATCACATTGTATCATGTCGCATCGCATCGTATCACACTGTATCACATCGTAGCGTATCACAACATATCGCATCGTACCACATCGTATCGCATCGTATGGCATCCCATCGTATCGCATCATATCGTATTGCATTGCATAACCTTCCCAGATTGATGAGCTGCATTTCTCACATCATTGCTGATGTCTTTCAAACTGACAGCAAACTGACAGAACTTCTGCTTTTATAGAGGAACTCAGACTGATATTGTTCAATTATTTGATGTATTGTGAAAAGGTGTCAGAACACCTTCAAAATAAAGCCATTTTTAAAGTGGGTTTGATATCGATTTTTGGTTAATATTGGGTTTCTGAATTGATCGATACATCAGTCTATATCGATGTATCAATATAAACTGATGTATAGTTACACCCCTACTGATCACCTCTATTGCTAGTAGAAGAGGCAAGTTTTCACACTGACTCAGCATTTAATGATGACAGAATATGTCACTTGTTGTTCATCATCTGTGGTTTTTACTGTAGACTTTAAAAAGACCCGATCATCATCATTATTTTTCTGTCCTTATACACGATAGATGTGTCTTCAATTGTTTGTCCTACAAAACAACAGTTGTGGATGATGTCTTATCAGATAAACATTAATTGTTAGTTTTCCCCCATTCATACTGAAAAATAATTTAAAAAGTATCTGTAAACAGAGAGGTGATGGTTCAGCATTCAGATGCTGCTCCAGGTCTTTCCTTCATGACCTGGATGCTGGAATCACACCTGTCCTTGAACTGAGATGAACCCCGGGCTGACCCTGAAGACTCAGTGAGGGGAACTTCCTGCGTTTACTCTGTGGATCTATTACATTTCAGTTTTATTTGTGTGGTCTTTAATCACAGTTACACTCCTCCTTCGTGACACCTGGATCATAGAAGAAGAGAGAATATATGGCAGAACAGGAAAGTAAAAGTGACAAAATCTGCAGACTAAAGACGAGGTACTTCAGTTACAACCTCCAGAAAACCACTTTGTCAGAGAGAAACCTTCAGCAGGACACTGCAGCCCGGCAAAGATGAATACCTGCCCATCACGAGCTCTGACTCGTGTTTTACTGCTGATGAACTGTGCAGTTTTGTTCTTTTACAAACCCAGAACATGACGTGAGCTTTGTGACATGCTGCATTATCCTGCTGGAAGGAGCATCAGAAGATGCTCCAGTGTGTTTCCACCAGATTCTGAGCCTAGAACTGAATGTGGAGCTGAAATTGAGACTCATCAGACCAGCAACGTTTCTCTATCTTCTTCTATTGTCCAGTTTTGGTGAGTGTGTGTGAATTGTAGCCTCGGTTTCCTGTAGAACTGCAGCATCATGTATGAAAAACAGAACTGAACTCAGAGCCCTTCGAGCTGCACACACATCGCCGCATGATCACTCAGCGACCTCACCGTGAACTCTGGTTTGATCTTCCTCTGTGGGTGGATCTCTAAAGACAATAATGTGTTTTATTGCCTGGGTCTGAACATTTAAACCCACCCACTTCACCAATGTTAGAAATTTATTCAGAGGTTTAATGATGGATGTCAAAGCGTTGGTCTCTAGTAAAAGAGATTATTCTAACTCTGAGGTTCTGCTTCCATTTTACAGTGTTGAATATTTAAGTTTTAGATCAGCATACTAGTTTGTTTTAGTATTTTTAAGCCTGGGACGATAAATGTCCCACATATTATAAACTATATTATTGTCGACATTACAGAGACCAAAATAACCACTCATGTAATGTTAATATATCATAATAATGCAAGTGCATCCTTTCAAATGCAACAAATTGATTCACATAGGAAAGTCAAGAATCAGAACTTTTAAATATCCTAAATAAATCAACAAAAAAATGAATGACTGACAGGATGGTTCACTCCCTTCATTTCATTTAGCTAAGCCACAAACGCGCCCAGGTGCTGAGACCGATGCACACAGTGAACCCTCTTGTCATCCAACGTGTTTGAAGGCGAGATACAAGGAAAACAAATACACACATGCACAGGGCGATATATCGTAGTGGAAAAATTATTGAGTAAGTTTTTATTTTATCGTGCCAGAGGAGGAAGCTCACAAAGCTGGAAATTCTTCAGCCACTGATGCAAACTCATCCTTTTCTTATTTGCTGTACAACCAGAGCAAATCAACAACAGAGTAATGTGTTTGGCAGATGGAGAGATCAGTTTTTGGTCTCCACCAGGTAGCACTGACCCTGAAAAACTGCAGCCGGACCAGAAACTCGAACCAGCGACTCAGGAGGAGTCAAACTTCAGAAATGACAAGGACATAAAAGCCGACCTCAGCATTCGCACGGTTAACCTTCTCTGTGCCGTCAGCTCAGATAAAACTCCCGTCTGTTCCTCCACACGACCAACGTCAGCGATAATTCTGCCCCGAAACGTTGGTGATGAGGACGCTCCATTTATGTCTGAGGAACGTTAATCTGTGGGTCTGTGAGTGTGTGACAGCCGGCTGTGTAAGCTTCACCACGTCCACCGGCAGATGATGTTCATGCATCATGTTCACATTCTGCTTTTCATCAGACGGGATTTTACTCTCTTCATGTTCATTGTTTTTATATCAACCCATAAAATCTAGAAAAAAGTGTACAAAACTGAACGTTTCAGTTTGCAAAGTGTTTAACTGCAGAGATTCTGATCATGAGACGATCTGAAACACATCTGTGAACAGGAAGTCCCACTGTTGCAGACTAACAGATGAGTTTTTATAAGATCAGCGACGGCGAAAACAACAACGACCTGCAGAAAATCTGTTTGCAGAAAATTCTTTATCCACCCTTTTTATTGTAATCTTTCAAAGTGGTCTTAATCAGTAGTTTTCCATCTTTCTGAAGGTCTTCCAAAGTTTTTCTGTACACATTTTTTTTTCTTTTTCCATTAAATTGTTAGTCCATTTCTACTACCTAACCTCTCAAATGAATGCTTTTTTTTCGTTAAGCAACTGAAATCTTAATTATCATTTGTTAACTCAAAAGATGAACCAGTGTTGTGTTACATAACAGACGACTTGGCAAAGAACCAGTTTAAACTGGATCTTTATGCTCTCTAGGATCTACTAAGATCCAACTTTGTGTGTAGAAATTTGCACATGCAATCTAGAATTATACGCGTGGGGCTGAACCACAGTTTGCAGGTGATTTACAAAGAATGATCATGCAAATGACAGTGGGTGCAAATGTGTTGGAAACGCCTCAATATAAATCAGGTTTTGCATGTTTCGAGCTTTGCTAGGTGGCGAATTGCAAGAGATGACAGCGCAAAAGGAAATATGACCCCATATGGAGATGACAATATTAGGAGGAAGAAAATGAAAATAGAATTTAAAATAAGAATGATAAATATAAAAAAAATGAATACAACAGGTATCCGTGCAGAGTTTCAGAAGTGGCCAGTTTATGTAGACATGGATCAGGAGTTGCTGCACGTGTCTGCAGCCTGAACATCTGACATCTATTACGCAGGAGGTGCGCACTCTTTAGCACAATCCCAACGACTTCAGAGGCTTCAGGTGACTGTGATCCTGTCCAACTGCTAAAATCCAAGTTAAATTGTGATGTTGGCAAAAAGGGGAAATAAAAAGACTCAATAAATGCAGCTTTAGTTCTCATTAAGCTCCACAGTGGCTTAAAACTCTCAGTTTCATTTGTCCAGAATATTTTACACCCGTGGTGAATAGTGTTGTTTGCTGTGGTGATTTTTTTTAAATTCAATAATGAAAACTGAACACTTCGCCCTCACTGCCCATGAAAAATGATTTTGGATCAGAGTCATACGTGTTCAGCCGTGTCCCCTTCAGAGGCTGAAGCCATTTGTGCGCTAAACTGCAGTTTGCACCTACTTTTCAAACGTACTAAAATTCACACAGAAAAAGGAAAGGCAATGTGTCTCACGGATGATAAATCGCTTTGCGGGGGCTAAATTAATATATTTATATTTTCTCTTCCCAACACACGCACAATTTTGCATATTGCATATTCATTGCAGCAGAGGTACCATTTGGATAAGATGCACTATTTAGTACCTTTGAAAGACAGAACCCTTTCTGCACTGTTAGTAGATCAGTTTGTACAATTTTTTGCGTGTGCAATGAGAGCTCATGTTTTTATACGCTCAAATCTTTGATAGATCTGGCCCTTTGTCACAAAGATGCATCATTTCTTCCTATTTCTTTAGCTTTATTGGTGAAAACCAGCAAAGATCAGACACAAAACTGGATTTCAGCAGCAACAAAGTGATAAAAGAGCTGTTAGCTGGAAACCATGCATATCAGCATGGAGCAGAAACTGCACACATGGAGGACAGAAAACTACAGCAAGGATCTGAGAGATGCATCTGGACCTTCAGCTGATCCATCTACTCTTGGCCTCAACAGAAATGGTCTCCATGGAAACGTGGCTGTCAAGAAGCCGTTCTTAAAGAAGGGAAGCAGGAGAAAAGGCCGAGATGTGTCACATGACCCAAGAACTGGACTGAAGATCAGTGGAAACAGGTCTGATGGAGGGTCAGATCCTTCCCAGAACCTGGACCTTGACACTACTGAAGCAGTGTGGGATCATCTGCACAGAGAACAGAACAAAACACAAAAAAAAATCCAAAGAAGAACTTTGGAAAGTCCTTTGAGGATCCTGGAAAACTGGTCCTGGAGACGACTGAAAGAAATGACAGAAAGCTTCTCTGAGAGGGTTCAGACTGGGATGAAGAATAAAGCTACTCAGAATAAATATATCAAGCTCTTTCGAACTGGACAAACCGTCTTTTTACATGTTTGTGACGTCTCCTGTTTACCTGTAAACATTTACAGAAACAAGGACGGCTCGAGACTTTTATGATGTTTATGTTGTCATCAGTAAGTTTCCTCTCCTCTCGTTCTTCAACAGGTCGAACGCTTCCTGACTTTTCTCCTCTCCATTCCCTCTAATTCCCGTCTTAACTCCATCTGTGTTGCATTTATCATGATCTAACTTTTAGTGCAGTTCGTCCAGTCGTACCAGCATCCTCCGCTCACCTTTCACACCAGTCCGACTGTGAGGACCACGTCCAGGATTACTGGCACTCTGGAGTCCAGCAGCTGAGTCATCTGTCACAGACTAAAATCCTCTCTGACGTCAGACCCTGTTTGCCTGTTCTCCAGCAAACGTCACCAGAACAGCTCCTTCGTTAAGCTCCTAATTAACCCGACAGGTGAACCTGAACCTCACACGGTCAGCGCAGCTTCATCTGTCCTGCTAAACGGGTTTTCATGTCTGATGCTGCTCCTGAACGCATGTTTTACACCGATGTGATGGAAAAACATAATAAACAGACTGAAGTCAGAACGTTAAGTAGTGTCAGCTTCGTGGGGAAGCATGTTGAGAAGGTCAGACGTCTGTGGAAACTGTTGTCATGTTTAATATTAAACTGTCAACCTGCATGAAGTGCAAAAGGTCATGATGTAAGAGTTCATTTCAATCAGCCACCGACTGCGAGACTGAGCGGCTTTTTGTTGACGAAGCAGGGTTGGACTTGTGGAGGACTAAAGGTTAATACAGTTTTTCCCTCTCATGGCTTTTAATCCTTTTTTTATCATTCGCTTTTGTGCAAAAGCCAGTTTTAACCTGGTTGCAGGAGTTTAAGATGAGGGTGGAAACATTTAGCTGAAGATTCACTCAGAAAATTTCACCTCTGCAAAGTGTATAATCAGGTGAAAGGCAAAGTTTCATGTATTGTTTGCATTTAACTGTAATATTAAAAGCAAATTGTTCTGGTGTAAACCAGCATAACAGTTTCTCCATCATGGACAATCAGATCACGTCACCGTCTGATCTCTTTATAATGGTTAATCTGGGAGAAAACCAGTAAAAACCAGTCATCCCTCTTCTTGTTTGCAGAGGAGTCAAAAATTGGCTGGAGGAAGTAGAAATTGTCTGGCAGTTTTTCCAACCAATCACTGAACCAGCTGGGTTTAATTAGCTTCTCTGCCTGTCAGTGAAAACACCGGCACTGGCAGATCTGAAAACATGACAGGATTTCTACTGGAAACTACTTTTACATCTACTTTTAAGACCTTTACAGGGTTGTCAGTACTGCAGTCATTCGGTCTGAGGTTCCTGATGTAGTGAATCACTGATGACGATTGTCCTGCAGCGACATCTAGTGGCTGACATGTAAACTGCTGTTAAATAGTCAGCAGAACTGTGCTCTGCAATTCCTGATAAACACGATGCAATTCCCAGTCCCAGACATGTTCCCAGTCCCAGAAGAGCTCCCAGTTCTAGAAAAGTTCCCGGCCCTAGAAATATTCCTTGTCCTAGAAATACCCCAGTCCTAGAGATGTTCACAGTCCCGGGGATATTCCCAGTCTCAGAGTTTTTCCCAGTCTTAGAGATGATCCCAGTCCCAGACATGTTCCCTTTCATAGATCAAAGATGTTCCCAGTCCTAGACAGAGTTTTTCCCAGTCCCAGTCCCTCAGATGTTCCCAGTCCCGGAGATATTCCCAGTCCCAGTCCCAGTCGTAGACCACAACTGTTTCCGGTCCTAGAGGACGTCCATTGAGTTGGTTGTGCTCACTTGTCTTGAACTAATTTTTAATAAATGTAGCAGTTTCATATTTTCCCAGAGGAAGAAAACAACCTTGTTGGCCAGAAACAAACATGGAGGACTCCTCTCTCTCTCTCTCTCTCTCTCTCTCTCTCGGTCTAAAACATCCACACTGCAAACATCAACACCTCCATGACTTGATCCACATTCGTTTTTTTTCTTTTAGGTGCATTATAAGAGCAGACAGCTACACAAACAGCCTACCGGCAGCGAGCGTTCACAGTGAGTTGCGAGCCAGTGAGCGAGCGAGTGAGCGAGCATGCGTGCAGCGGGCGGAGAGGGTAGAGAGACAAACGGCCTGTGAGTTTGATAGATAGATCATCATTCAATCAATAAGCATGGGCCGTTTAAGACAATTGGGTTGGTTTTTTTCGGTCCTGTCCGTTCCACAGGTGACTAAATTTTCATTTTTGTGTCAGAACATTTAATTAATCGCCTGCAGTTGGGGTGTGAAGGAGATTTTAAGCAATATAGCAAAAAATTCTGCTGGAAAACATCATCCACCCTGTCTTTACATGCAGCTTTGTTGCTTTAAAATTGTCAGTATTTCTCAGTCCTGGTCCTCGGGGACCCCTGCCCTGCTGCTTTTCCAGATATTCCTACTTCAACACACCTGACTCAGATGAAAGGCTCGTTAGCAGCTTGCAAAGAAGTTGATGAGCAGTTGAGTTGATCTGAATCAGGTGTGATGGAGCTGGAAACCTGGAATACATGCAGGGCGGGGGTCCCTGAGGACCAGGATTGAGAAACCCTGCTTTAAATGATGAAGATGAGAGGACTTACTTCTCCTTTGCCCTCCTCTTGTCCTGCAGGTGGCGATGAGCCTCCAGACGAGACTCGGGGGTGAAGGAACACGGTGTGTGCCAGAACTCTCGCTCCCGTTCCTCCTCATCCAGTTTCTGGTTCTCCTGGTTCTCCCGGTTCTCCTTATTCTCCTCCGGTCCCGGACTGAGGAGGAGGATTCAGACATGTCAGGGTGATGAAGATGACAACCATCCTAACACACATGGTGTAAAACATAAAACTGCCTGGACTCACGCTGTGTCGTTGATGTCGGTGTACCAGCGACCGTCAAACCCCGGCCTCCTCTCCTTCTCGCTTCCTGTTTCCTTCCTCTGCCCCGCCTCCTTCTCCGTGGCTCTCCTCCTCAGGTATTCCCTCTCCTGCTCCCCGACCTGCCTCCTGACCTCCTCCAGGCCCTGCGAGGCTCGGATCCTCTCTGACCGGCTGATCTCAGTCCCATCCAGACACTGAGGATGAGGAGAAGCAGGAGGCTGTGAACGCTGAGTAAAACCTGAAGGGTCAACCAGAGGCGGGGGTGCACTGCAAAAACTCAAATCTGATCTAGTATATTTTTCTAATTTCTAGTCAAAACATCTCATCTCACTCAAAATAAGACAAAATTAAAAGGTACAGTATGAAAGAATTACCGACATCTAGTAGTAAAGATGGTATTTGAAAGAAAAGATGTTTGTTTTTTTCAAATGACTTCATATTCCAGCACTTTTGTGAATGTACGGTGGCCGTCAGTGGCCAGAATTCTCCCAGACATAAAGATGTTTTCATCTGTGAGTGGATCCAGGGTCTCAGGTGTAGCTATGACTGGACGATGGGTAACTATTTTTTAATGTCTTTTAAGTCATCACTGATCCCAAAAGTTCTCTACCTCCCCTTCATCAAAGCTGGTTTGGCAGTTTTAAAGTTTAGAGGGTTCTCACTTCACACACATTGCTTTGTCCATTCAGGGACATCGTAGTGAAAATGGAGGAACAAATATGGCAGCCTCCATGTATGTGCACAGCCCAGTAAGTAGATATAAATTACTTATTCTAAGAAAATAAACATATAACAGCTATTCTAGTGCAGCAATTACACATCAATAGAAACACAGTTTGGAATTATATATCACATTTTTCTGCCATTGACCTTTGATTTTTTACATACTGTACCTTTAAAGAGAAACATTTCAGTGAGATATAAAATCTTTTTTTTTTAACTTATTTTAAGAGTGGCTAAGATTTTTTTGCTTGTAATAAGCAAAACAATTCTGCCGATGGGACAAGCAAAATATTCTTGATCAGATTTCTTGAAATAAGATAAGATATTAAGATCTCACTGAAATGTTTCTTTTTAAGTGATTTTGTCTTATTTTGAGTGTGATGACATATTTTGACGAGAAATTAGAAAAATATACTTGGTAGGATTTGAGTTCCTGCAGTGTGTGTGTGTGTGTGTGTGTGTGGGGGGGGGGGGGGGGGTTACCGTGAGCTGAGGCAGCGAGGCCACCACAAACTGCCTGTAGCCCTCATACTGCGTGCAGGGGTTCCCCACCAGGTACAGCTCCCTCAGGTGGATGTTGTGTTTCAGGGACTCCACGCTGCTCAGACGGCCCACGAAGTTCACCGTCAGGTCCAACTTCTGGAGGCTCTCGCAGCCTGAAGGAGGAAAACATTCAGCAGTTCAGTCGCTGCAGCTGGTTGGTTTTTGTCTCTTTAACAGACTGTTTTTATTATTCTGTGTCAGGTTTAACCCTTTCAACCCTTTGCCTTTTTTAAAAAGGTGTCATAACATGGTGTTTTACATTCACAATCCTTCTTAAATTATCTTCAAATGGATTTTTAATTATAGTCGGGTGGGGCAAAAATTTAATGAGCTCATTTTAACCTCTTTTTATCCCCAACTTTTGTTTGTTGCGAGAATACGTACGAGAGTTAGACCTGTCTGTAAGCGCATTCACGAGGCAAACGTCAAAGCCAAAACAAAGTTTTATCAGGACAGAGCAGGTGAAGGAAATGATGTCCCAACAGAGAAAAACATGATAAAAACGTAACGGTACAGTTGATAGAGAGGATCCGCGGAGTAAAAGGGCTGGACTCTGATGAATATAAGGAGCGGACGTGTGACGTGAAGCTAACCAAACAGTGTTAGCTTCTGTAGCTACATTAGCAGCTTGTCCGTTCGTCAACCACCGTTTACTGGTCTCTGACACAAAAGATAATAAGTTACACAGCAGCAACACTTACCGACTGCACATCCTCACTGATTAGATATAATCCACTGCTCCCTGGAAAAGCTGTCCCTCTTGTTAGAGCACTGAAAACTCATGAATTTCTCAGCTCAGCACGGCAATAAAAATTCTGTTGTGTGTCCTTAAATTTTAGGATTAAATGTAGGATTAAAGGGAGTTTGTTGCAGATAGTGTAGCTACAAGGTTTTGAACAATCTGTTCTCAAGGTCCTCAGGTTTTAAAAGGGGTAATTAAAGTGACTCTGAGTCCTCACTGGTCTACTGTTGTTGTTTCTGGATCCTCCTCCCACAGCAAATGTGATTTAGTTCATGAACTCCTGAAATAAGTCGGCTTATTTTACATTTTTAGTCTTTTTTTTTTAGGGGTGTAACGATTCGGTTTAACAGCAATTTGTTTCATATCAAGATTCATGGTTTCTGATTTGATTTTACGGACGATATTGGTTCATTTAGAATATGATCCAATTCGATTCAGTGATATGTTTTTAACCGAATCGTTATACCTCAACTTTTTTTCTGTGAAAACAGACACTTTCTGCCTCAAAATGACCACAATGCAACTCTGTAAAGTTCCCCAACAGGAACATTTATATATATACAGTATATGGAGACATTATGTCACATGTTTGTTTATCTTTAATCAGAAATAAGCTTGATGATATTTTTAACCCCAGAGGCACCTGATCACAGACCTGTCTCTGCAGATTAGTGCACATCCCATGTCTTGCTTCTGTTTCCTTGGCAACCTACACATAAAAGATGGTGCAGGGGAAAGCAGAAGAGTCCATGTTGTGAACCTGCAGCTCTACTGCTGATTTAAAGACTCACAATGTAACTTTTAGATCTTCAAAATCTGTGTTTCTGACTCGTTCTGATGGCACAGCAGCATTTTCGAGCCGTCACTGTCCAGCGGCGTCCGAATGCTCAGAAACTACAGTATGTAAGTTTTGTATCCGGGACGCGGCTGTGATGTTGCAGCTGAAAATTGGTTGTGCGCCGCGTCACTTACTAGCAACAGGATATGAAGCAGACATGAACACAGTGAGTGTTTGAAACGCGCATCATGTTGGATTTGGTAAAGAAACACAAGGAAACATTACTGGAGGAAGAGGGGGAAAGAAAGAGAGGGAGGGACAGAGCAAAAGTCAAGATAAGATTGTATTTTACTGGCTGGAGTAACAGTGCAGGTACGATGAAGTTCTGCTGCTAAAAACTGCTAAAAGCTCAGTTGTGTGTCTTTAAGACTCATCACACATTGGTTTGTTGAGATAATCCCCAATAAACTCAGTCTCTATTTTGGCTAAATGAAGGGTGAACCATGTCCCTTGGAAAGATGGACGGAGGGGGAGGTCGATGAGAACCCCCCTGCAGTCCCAAAATCCTGGAAAAAGTCTGTTCTGTTGACTAAAGAGAACTAAATCAAAACAAGGATGCATCATTTGGTGGTCAATATAATAAACCAAAAAGCAACATGAATAAAGACACAAACCTACCGAGCTGAAAACGTCTATTAGACGTCTCGTCTAAGTTTAGACTGAAATTCACCCAACTGTAATCAATTTATGTTTTAGCCCAAATCTAAACGTTAGAATTGAATCCATTATTACTAAAATATTTTTTTAAAAAACAATTGTAACGTGTACAAATGGTGGCCAAATGTTGGATTTAACATTTGGTCTGTCATAGACCGATTTCAGCCTAGACGTCGAAGGATCATTAAACGTCTATTAGATATTTTTTTAGCTCCGTGGAAGAGTTGTTTTTTAGAACCAAGCCAATATAAACTAAATACTGATGGAAAATCCACCTTAAAGCAGCTGTTTCTGGTCTCTGCACCAACCTTCAAGGTTTTCAATGACTTCAATGTTGTTCAAGGCCAGATTCAAATACTGCAGCTTCTTCAGGCGGCCGACGTTTTCTACAAGAAGAAAGAAAACTGAAGCACGATGCAAAAAGATGGAGATTTCTGCAGCCCAAACACTTCTGGGTAATGCTTCATTGTTGAGTTTTTAGTATATTTTTGTTTGGAACTCAACTTTAATTTGTCACTATAGCTAAGTTTCAACCAAAAACCTTTTTATAGAGTCAAAAACAAACATGAAAGAAGAAATAAAAAGGAGTAGAAAAGATCAGCAACCCTTAGACCTGTTGGACATAAAACTATTGTCTTGCATCTAAGCAGGAGTCCTGACATGTAAAACCTTCCCTTCTCCATTGACGTGGTCTTTGCTGTGTCACCTCTCACCGATCCTGGGGATGAGGTTGTTCTGCAGGTAGAGGATCTTCAGGTCTCTGCACCACTTGTCGATGTGCTCGATCTTCTCGATGTCCTGCTGGTGCAGAGAAATTTCCTCCAGGGAGAAGATCTCACAGTCGTTGTGTTCAGCCCGCCGGCGGACCATGTCCTCCGTGACTGGAGGCAGAAACACACTACAGCTTTATTCATTTTGACACTGAAGCTTTCAAAAGATGAGAGGGGTCTCCTCCTGCTTCCACCTTCCCCTGCATGGATGGAGGAAGGGGAAATTTAGCACTGATTAACAGAACAACCTTAAAGGTACAGTATGTAAAAAGTCAAAGGTCAATGGCAGGAAAATGTTATATAATTGAAAACTGTTTCTACTGATGTGTAATCGCTGCACTAGAATAGCTGTTATATGTTTATTTTCTTAGAATGAGTCATTAATATCTATTTGCCGGGCGGTGCATATATGGAGGCTGCCATATTTGTTCCACCATTTTTACTACGGTGGCCCTGAATGGACAAAACAATGTGAGGGAAGTAAGAACTCTGAACTTTGAAACTGCTGTACCAGCTTTGATTAATGGGAGTTAGAGCAGTGTTTGGGATCAGTAACACCTTAAAGCAGTACAGCACAAGTTCCAGGTTTTTTTCCAGAAGTTTGCCCCCTCTGGCGACAAGTGGAAGTGACGCTAATGTTGTGCACACGCATGAGCTGCTTCGACTCTATTGGTCTCTAATTTAACCCACATTATATTCAGTCTGAGCCCAGAGTTAGAGTCACGATGTCGACTGAAGTACTGGGAAAATTTTGTTTCTCAAAGTTAAAAAGTAAACAGACCATGAATGTATATGTAAGACAGGAATATGTGGTTATCCTGACCATCTATACCAACTTTACTTATAGATCATTTTAAATAACCACAGCTGACACAAAGGGCAAGTACAAGTAAAATCAAGGTGTAAATGAGTTTGAAGATGAGTTTTAAAGGGGGATAGTGAGGGAAACTCTCTTATATTCAAAGGTAGATTATTCCAGAGCAGTGGAGAAACGTGGTTTTAAATAACAGTCATGATTATATGAAAACCACCTGCAGGTATGAAAGGAGGGAGGGAAGCGGTTTCCTTTTCCCCAAATAACCATCTTCAGAGTTTCAGACTAAAGAACATCTGTCCGAACAGGAATCACTCTGTTAGGAGGAATTGTAATGTTTTAAAGTAACATTAACAGATAAAATAAACAACCTTCTATTTTGTAAGCGCTTACGTCAACGCTATCTAGCTTAAATAAAACAAATTTAACGAGTGGTTTTCCCAGCGTCGCCTGATAATCTACTTTCGGTTGTAACGGTTAACCTGTTGCGTTAAAAGTAAATAAATAAATAACAGGAAGCTACAAATGTCTCAAACAATCAGTCAGCAACATTTATAGAAGGAATACACAACATAAAAGGTTTAAACTAAACCAGTTTTTCTGTGTTTTGGGGGCTTATTTTCGACAACTTACTGTAAACCATCTTCTCCTCTGTTGTCGCCCGTTGCTGTGGAAACCGAACTCGTGCTACGTTTGTGGACCGTGGGAAGATTAAACACTGAAAGTCACATTTCCGTAATCGATAAAAACAATAGCTAATCTTATATATTTGTTCATAAGTACTGAAAACTGAATTAACTCAACAAAAAAATAATTTAAATGTAATTGTTGATAGATAAATAAATGCAAAATTTTACTAGGCTATTATATTTCCATTTAAATTAAATCAGTCACTAAAAGTTATATTGTTTTATTCCAGAAACATATCAAAAGTCTCATATAAAGCTGGAAACTATAACCATACGAAGCTGTTATTTGCTAAATAAAGGCTTCTGAAATTTAACAATATATATTATATTATAAACTGTACAAATAATTTTTAAAGCGATACAGAATTTACCTCCTGAAGGTGATTAAAAAAAATACCGCAAATTAAATATAATCTGGGCGATGATTGTAAGTTTGTTGAGCCATACGCTTGAAAAGTATTGAAGCAAAGATGTGTGTCTTTTATAGGAATTCAACTCTGGAATAAAGTTAGTCAGGACATGAAAGCCTAAATTTCTTTCTTAGCATTTAAAAAGAAAGTGTTGCAATCTATTTTTGAGAGATACATAAAAGAATGAATATTTGTTCTTGTTTTCTCGTTTTTTTTCCTGTACATATAAAGGTCACAAAACATATATTTTCTTGCACTAATTCACTAACAAAGGCAAATTTATTGATGTAAATGTATTTTATATGTACATACTAGCTTTCTCCTCCTGCCTGTTTTGGTCTCACATATTACTGTTTGTGAAAGATGCAAATGATTTTTTCTTTGTGTGTCTGAAACAAAATAAAGTGATTTTTTATTTGTTGTTCTGCTGCCCTCTGCTGGACACACAGACGAACTACATCACACTTAAAATCTTTCTTCTCAGCTCTGCTGCTTTTACGTCTTCCATTCCTGATGATAAACACAGTTTATGTTATTAACAGTGTTAGTAACAGAAATACACTCTTTGTCTTTATTTTTCTTTTTTATTGATGATCAACATGAATCACAGTCACACTTCTGCTCACAAGTTTCTGTCCACTCATCATGAACATCAGTGTCATGGTGACATGAAGCTTCCGGTCATTTCTTTGACATGTTTGGTTTCTGCAGCAGAATAAATGAACATAAATGTTTCATGGAAGAAAAAACAGTTTAGTCTGAAAGATTTCATTAGTTTGAAGAGTAAAAATGTGCAGAATAATCCAGATGTGAAGTGAACTGGTGACGTGTTGCTGAGGACATTTCCAACCTCATCACTCCACGAGTAGAACTTCACCTACAGAGACACTCAGACTGAAACTGTTGGAGAAACAGATTCTCTGTTCATGGAGCTTCTCTAGAAAAACCATCAGACAGTTTGATTGACAGGACAGATGATCAGAGGAGACGAGTTTTTACCACCATAGTTTAGAGAAGGACTGAAGTATGGGTAGAGTTTGTCAGTGAAGCAGCAGCCAGTAAAGCAGAAGATCAGAGCTGCAGCATCTACATCATAAAAGGAGACCAGACCCTCCTCATAATCCACAAACACCCCCCACCTTCTCAGGAGCAGACGGGACATGGAGACGGACTGAAGGGTCAGCCAGAGCTTTGTACTCGTTTCCATTTCTCAACCACACAGTCCAGAAACCATTCTGAGGACTCAGTGTGATGTCTCCCTTCCTGGTGATGGACTCTCTGGCGACTCCTAAATTCCATTCAGTTTTTCCTTTAACCTGAACCTCAAAGTAAAATCTGCCTGAAGAGAAACTCTGATTTCCTAAAACACAAACACAGACAGAAAATCTCTCTGGATTATCTGGAAGATTCTTCCTCACATCACCATGATGAACTTGTTTTCCATCATCAGACAGGACCAGTTTAGGATGAGCTGTATCAGGATCCAGAGTAACATCCACTGCATCCTGCTGGACCTTCTTCATCTCAACCTCCACCATCATCTTCCTCTGTTTCCTGAGCTTCTCCTCCAGCTGAGACACAGCTCTCACCACAGTCCCCTCATATGATGGACGGACTCTGACCTCTGTCCAGTCCTTGGTGGGTGGAGCATCTTTCAGGGAGCAGAAGCTCTGGAGGAGGTGGAGGTGGTCTTCAGAGCGTGAGAGCTGCTCCAGCTCAGAGCTCCTCTTCCTCAGCTCAGAGATTTCCTGTTCCAGATCTTTGATGAAGTCTTCAGCCTGTTTCTCTGCAGTTTTCTGTTTGTCTTGGATCTCCTCTCTGAGCTCCTCCAGGCGTCTCTGAGCAGCCTCCATCAGAGCAGTGAAGACCTGAACAGCTTCTGCTGTCTCTCTGTCTGCAGCATCTTTGCTGATCTTCACCGACTCTTTCAGCTCCTGAATCTTCCGTCGTCTCTTCTGGATCATCTGCTGGATTTCAGCCTCTGTCTTCCCCAGCTCTGCCTTCTTTCCTTCATATTCTTCTCTCAGAGGAACAAACTCATGAGTCTTGTGGTCTAAAACAGAGCAGAGCATGCAGACACATGTCTGGTCGCTCTTACAGAACAGCTCCAGAGGTTTATCGTGCTTCCTGCACATCCTGTCCTCCAGGTTCTCCACAGGCTCAATCAGCTGATGTCTTTTCAGACCTGAAAGTGTCCGATGAGGCTCCAGGTGAGTCTGACAGTAGGAGGTCAGACACACGAGGCAGGACTTCAGGGCCTTCAGTTTGGTTCCAGTGCAGACGTCACAGAGAACTTCTCCTGGTTTGGCAGCTTGTTGCTCTGAGCTGCTGCTGCTGGATTCCTGCTGAGCTTCATGTCTGAACTGATCAACCAGATCTCTGATGAAGGTGTTGACCTTTATCTGAGGTCGAGCAGGAAAACTCTCTTTACACAAGGGACACTTGTAGACAAGCTGATCATCCCAGTGCTGAGTGATGCAGGTTTTACAGAAGTTGTGTCCACATGGTGTACTGACTGGATCAGTGAACACATCCAGACAGATGGAGCACAGAAACTGATCCTCAGATCTCTGGTTGCTGCCAGCAGACATGTCGCACCTCTGAGGAGTCAGAAAAACAACATTTAAACACACGTCTGTTCATCATTGTTTAAAACGACCTGTGACCTGCTTTATTTTTTTGTGCATTTTCACTTTTTCTTTATGTTTGAAAAGAGCATGGGCATAATAACATACAGACCCTTTCCAAAAAATTATAATATATTAGAATAAACACCTTTTCCATGATATTCTAATTTTTTGGAAAGGGTCTGTATATATATATATATATATATATATATATATATATATATATATATACAGACCCTGTATATATCATTACATCATTACAGTATATTACCCCACTCGCCACATCTGCATAATTGTGAGAACATGACCAGGATGCAGACGCACGTTCTGCTCATGCAAACAGACAGTTTGTGACGTTATGTTGAGTTTGAGTGTGCAGCGAGTTTTATATTTCAGTGCTGGGCATCTTGGAGAATAATATGAAGTTGCTCTGCATTAAATGAAACCGCTTCACCAAACTAGCAGACAAACTGTGGCTGGATTGATCACCGGGCCAAACGGGTCGTGCTGGGGGATGTTTCTTCTATAAACAAAGATCACAGAAACAGCTCCTGGTGCAGTGTTGTTCCATCTTTTCTCTATTGTTTGAAGCTGTATTCTGACTTTATTGTCATCCTTGCTTAAAGTATTTCAAAGTCTTCCTGTAGGATAAATCATAACACCACTTGTTAATTGTTTTCTGCTCAATACTGCATGTCAATCCACTTGTGACTAATTAGATAGTGATTTTAATTTATGCTCATGCTCTGTGATTTTTTCCCCTGTATTTAATGACCACACAAAACGTCCTGCAGCTCTGCATGCTTTAACTGAGGGAAAGGTGAGCAACAGCAACGATGCTGTTAAGAAGTCTGCTCCTGCAGCTCCTTTAAATGACTGGTGCGATTTAACTTTGACGTCAGTCACGTGAAGAGCGACCAAAGCGGCAAAATAAATTGCCGCTCTGGAAGCTGTCCTGTTTGTCCCCCAGCCGCTTTTGTCGCTTTTGTTCTGAACGCACAGTTAGGCCCCTTTTCCACCGAGCCAATTTGAGAGCCATTTTGGAGCCTGATCCTGAGGAAAACCGGTTCTTTGACTTTCCGCTGTCAGAATTCTGACTTTATTCCCATAAAAAAAAAAAAAAAAAAAAAATTGGGACATTCTTTTTTTAATTTCTAAGAAAAATCTATTTTTTTTTCTTCAGTGGCCCTAATCCTCTTCTGTTTCACACTCAGAGACGCCTACATAAAAAAGACATCATCCAGTATTTGGTTTCAAATGTGCTCTCTGTTCCTTAATCAGATAAACAGCAGTGGAAAAATCTGTCTCTGGCTGGATGCAGGTGAAGAGCATTTCTGGGCTCCTCCCCCTCCCCGCCCGCCTGCGGCTCGCAGGAAAAAAAAAAAGAAATTCCCCCTGTCGATGGAGTTATGCAGTGACGCAGCACAAACTTGGCTCCGTCTGTGGAAGGAAGAACTGGTTCTTTGGAAGCACCCGAGTTGAACCAGTTAACACCAGGAGCACCAGCACCGGGCCAGAACCAGCTCCTCTTCGGTGGAAAAGAGGCCCAATATATTCTAAAGTATGTCTGAATGTCCACATATAAGTACATAACATTTAAGTTTGTCTTGGAAAGTATTTGCTATGCATATTTTCTAAATATGCATTCCACATAAAATTATAGACATTACTTTCTGTAAGTAAACACATTTTAGCACAAACTGCTTTTTCTTTTTTACTTTTCTTCTGAAAAGTGCAGTTGAACTGATACGAGTGCCCTCTTGTACCTTGACAGAGTAGTGTATAGTGGAGGCTAAAAGTGTCCACTTTTAAGGACAACAGGTCTAAGTTATGTGGAATGAAGCAAATGGTGGATGGAAGTAAAAATTTAAAGTCCTCGTATGCACACGATGGGTCTCAGGAGGTTAACATTTGCCTTCTATGTGATCCTGAAGTTTCACCGTGACTGAGTTTATGTGACAAGTGAAACTTGCTGTTTACCTGAAGCTCAGTTTGGAGTTGAAGCTGCTGGTTGGAACACAGTAAACATGATCAGCTGTACTCACCAGTATTGGAGTCAGTTGTTGAGGAAGAACAGATGAACTCAGTTTATTTTCCTTCAGACACAAACATGGAGATTTGCTCCGACTGAATCTCTGATGCGACAAAGTTTTAATTTCATTCCAGGAAACTAAGGAAACTTGTTTTTCAGGGCGGCTCCACCTCTCACTGCTCAGACTGGTTTTATTCTTTTTTTTTTTTTTTTTTTTACTTGTCCTGTCCAGCATCGAAGCAAGCAGAATGGAAATCTGATTGCTTTATTCTGTTGAACAGTTTTGCTTTACCAAGCGGAGCTTTATGAACATAAGGCTCCACTTGATATCATGTTTATTAATTTTATTTCTTTATTTAAACATTTGTCTATTACACCATTCCATTTCATACTGCTGGGCCTGACAAGGGAGAAATGAAAGTTAACAGAGGTAATGATAGAAAGTGAAACAGAGAGAAAGGAGTAAGGAAGAGGAAGAGAGAGAGGAGAGAAAACATGAATCCACTTACACAGTTCACTGGTACATCTGTACAGCGATCCCTGAACAACCAAGGTCTCTGTTGGAAAACAAAACAAGCAATCCCCTACAGGAGGACCTGCAGGTGGCTTAAATATCCTCAGATCATACAAACACACGCAGAACTACGCAGAGAAGAGGTACAACCTAGTCAGCGCAATGGGAAGTAGAGAAGAGGTACAACCTAGTCATCGCAATGGGAAGTAGAGAAGAGTTACAACCTAGTATGCAATGGGAAGCAGAGAAGAGGTACAACCTAGTCAGCGCAATGGGAAGTAGAGAAGAGGTACAACCTAGTCATCGCAATGGGAAGCAGAGAAGAGGTACAACCTAGTCATCGCAATGGGAAGCAGTGTCACAGTGTCAACATGCATAATAAAGGGTGCTCCGTGGTGATACAGTCATGCAGATGCAGCCTCGTCTCTGCAAGGAGGAGGAAGCCCGCAAGGCTCACGACCCAGGCCCCCAGCAGCCACCCAGAGGCCCAGATCCCAGCTACCCCCCCCCCCAAAGAGCGGACATGCATCCCCCGAAGGGCCGGCAAAAGGCAGCCCCAGCCGGAGCCCCCCTGCAGTCTGGGGGCCCAGGCCCCAGCGGACCAAGACCAGCAGCTGCCGACCCCACCGGGCGCCGGGCGTCCCCCGGAGCGGAGACAGCGCCGGGCCCAGGGCCCAAGCGCCCAGGAGCAGCCACCCCCCCCCGGACCCGGGCGGCCCAACTGAAACCCAGGAGGACCGGACCCCCCAGACGACGCCCCCCCAGGGCAGGCCAGCCCCCACCCCAACGTCCCTGCCCCACACACCTGACACCAGGGCGCCACCACCTCTACCACCCCCTACCCCGTCACCACGCTCACACACACACTCCCCACACACCTACCCCAACACTAGGGCTGAAAGATACATCATCACAGCATCCACACCGAGACACGGGCACCCAAGACATCAACACCGCAAGAGCAACCACACACAAGACACAGATCCCCCCGCGCCCGCCCCCGCATACAAAGCCCCGGAAGCCACAAACAAAACCGCACCCCCCACCAAAGCGCCCGGCCCCCCAACCAACCCGCAGCCACACCGCACCACACCGACACCGAGATGCCCGGCACGAACACCGAGATACGAACCTCAGCCCACACCGCCCAGCCCTACCCAACACCTCCATGTACCCCCCCCCCCACACACACATGCACCCACCCTTTCCGCTCTCCAACCTTACATACCCACACTCACTCCTCCCTCCACCCCCAACACTCTCCTCCCTCTACCGTCCACACCTACCCCCACCTCCTCATACCCTCTAACACACACATGCACTCCCCCCCACATAACTGCACCAACCCCTCCCTACCCCCCCACACATACGCCCCCACCTCCCTATACCCCCAATGCCCCATACAGTCCCCCCCTTACATGTCCAGCCCCGCCCATCCCTCTGACCTATCACACTCCCGCCCTTCCTTCCTTCAGCCCCTCATGACCATCCCTACTAGACACTCACGAGCATGCCCCTCCTTCCTCCATCCCCCTTTCCTCCAACCACTTACCCACATCTCCTCCCTCTTCCAGCCCAAGTTCCTCCCTCCCACATTTCCTCTTTCACACTCTCATTCATTATTCTCACATACCCACCTCTCTCTTGCCCATGCCCTCGTGCCTCCTGAGTGGTAGCTCGGGCCGGGGAACGAGCCGTGAGCTCCAAGCCCCCAACACGTTCCCCCCCACCACCACGGGGGGGCAAGCAAAGGCACTTTGGTGCCCTCCCTCACCACGCCCGCTTGACAATGCAGCCAGCCTTAACCACTGGCGCGTGAAGCAGCCACTGTCCCCCCCTCCCCCCAGTAGCGCCCGGGAGACCGGGGTATGAAAGAACCCTGTCCCCCCTCCACCCCCCGCTCATGACTGTGTGTGTAAGATGTGTGTTGTTTGCAGTTAAAACTGAGGGGCAGTGCCAAGTCATGCCGGGAGTGGGGTCGCGTAGGGGGCATGACCCCCCAACCGGCCCCTCCCTCCTTCCACACACTATATGGCCCGCCCCTCAGAAGTGGTTGTGAGCTGTTGTTATTTTATGTGTTTAGGTGTCTAAGTGTGGTTAAAACTGGGGAGCAGGCTGTCTCTAGACGTGGCAAGCAAAGGCACTTTGGTGCCCTCCCTCACCACGCCCGCTTGACACGCACCCTCCCCAAAACCCTACGTGTGTGTGTGTGAGGTAGAGCAGGGGGGGGGGGGTCTTGGGAAAGGGAGACCAGGGGGGTATGAATTCCCCCCTGGAAGAAGAGCCGTTACCGGCATTAGGTACCCCTGCCTCCCGGGATCCCCCCAGGGCAGAAGGGGGCAGGCATGGCCGCCCCCACGGCCCGGCGACCGGCGTTCACCACAGAGGGGCCAGCCTCGGCCCCTGGGGGCGCGCGACCACCCCAGGCCAGGGAGGGGGGAAAAGGGACGGGAGCGGAAAGGGTCGGCGGAGGGGCCAGAGTCACCGGCCCAACATCCCCAGGCCTCGCAAACCCCCCAAGAGGCACGCAGAGCTGCTATTTTTTTTTTCCCCTCCCCTTTCCTCCCCCACTTTATTGTATCACCCCTAAACCCTACTTCAAACAACCCACAACTTTACCCCCGTCAACACTCCCCCATCCCATCCTCCTCCCACCCCTCCTGTATAGCCAGTTAGTCCCCGCACATCCGCCCCCCCAGTGTCCATGCCCCCCCTCCAAACCCAAGCCTGCACCCCCACCCAGGCCGCAACATGCACAATCCCCTAACCCCGCCAGAGCCACCACCCACCCAGCCGCCCCGCATCCGATCCCCCCACAGATCCACCCCCGCCTCCCCCCACCCAAGCCCCCCAACCCGACACACACAAACCCCACCAATGCACCACCACCCCCACACCCAAACACCCATCCCCCATGCACCCCCACCCACCCACCCATCTCCACACACCCCCACAGGCAACCACACACACACACAACCGCATTCACGCCCCCCTCCAGTCACACACCCACCCACACACACCAAGGACGGGGACCACGGGGCCACCAGCCCCCCCCCCCACGCCACAAGTCCACCGCCCCCCAGCCCCCGGACCACGCGAGACCAACCCGCACGAGACCACCCGCGCAGGCCAGCCCCAACCGACACAGCGGCCGGGCGGGACAGGCACCCGGCGCGGAAAAGACCCGGCCACCCCGCAACCCCCCACCTCCACACACGAGAGCTGAAGACAAAACCCCACACCCCGACATCCACGCCAGACACCTCAACATCGACACGACACGACACGACTACGGGTCCGCTGAAAACCAAGCACCTCGGCGGAAAGCGCAGCTCCGTCCGCGACCCCCAGAGCCCCACATGCAGGACAAGCACAGGGGAAATCCACATCCCCCACATAGCCGCTCCCACGACACCAACATCCCGAATGCCCACATCCCGACACAGACACGACAACGATACACCCCCAGCCCCACCACACACACACCCCCACCAGCACACACACCCGCACGCACACAGCAGAGGCGCCCCGGCCCCCGGCGCAGTGACTAGACGTCACCAGGTCGTGAGGACCGGCCAGAACCAGAGGAGGCACGGCCCGCCGGCCCCCCCCCCCAGCGCCAAGCCGGGTCCCCCGGCCCCGGAGGCAGGGGCCACCCCGGAGCACCGGGGCCCAGGACCCCCCCGCCCCCCCCCGCCCCGGGACGACCCCGGCCACCCGGCGCCAGCCGACAGCCACCGGCCAGGGCCCCACCAGCGACCCGCCCACCGCCGCAGAGCAGCCCCAACCGCTGACCCCCATGCCCCCCATCGGGCTGGATACAGCCCCGCCCCAGCGGCGAGGCAGCCCAGACCCCCCCCCAAGTCAACCACCAGGGATCCATAGCCATCAAGCACTCGCCAGCACCCAACCCCCACATCGCCGAGGCGGCTCTCCTACACCAACGTTAAGTGATGGAGCTAATCACAGGGGACCAGAGGGAGTGGAATTCATCTAACTGGTTCTTAGAGGAGGCAGACATCGTCTCAATACTGATATGGTCTACTAAGAAATTCCTAAACTGGCTAATGCTCAGATTATTTTTGGATTTCCAGTTTACCAAGATAGTTTTCTTTGCAATACATAATACAGTAAGTATCATATGTGCATAGTTGGTTACCGTGTTGATCTCATCCAAGTCCCCCAGTAAACACAGTGTGGGGCTTGCAGGGAAGTTACACCTGAGCCACGTTGACAGGTCATCACATACCTGAAGCCAAAACCTCTGGACAGGTGGACAAGACCACAAGGCGTGAAGATAATTGTCTGTTGTATTCTCATTGCAGTGTAAACAAATATTTGAAGGTGACAGACCCATCTTGAACATCCTCTGTCCTGTGTAATGTACTCTGTGTAAAACCTTGAATTGTATCAACTGCATATTTGAGTTTTTTGTCATTAGGAACGTGTTTAAACATATCTGTGTCCATGTGTTTTGGTTAAGGGTTCTGGACAAGTCAGCCTCCCACTTCGAAGTTGGAAGGAAATTGAATCATCCAGTTTTAATAATAATCTATATATTTTCGACAGTAGTTTGGGGATAGAGAGATTCAGGAATTCTGCTACCCTGACCGGAGTCTGCAGGATCAGTTGGTTAGAGGTATATTTTTTGCTTAATATAGATTTAAGTTGATGGTATTCTAAGAATTTAGTACTACTGATCCCGTATTGTAAGGTGAGTGTATTAAATGACAGGAATTTTCCATTTTCAATGATATGTTGTAATTGTTTTACTCCTTTATCCTTCCAATGCACAAAATTAATCATTTTCTTGTTTTGTAAAATATCCAGGTTATTCCAGATGGGTGTGAGTTCACATGGAATAATAGAAGACTCGGTTAATTTCAGGAATTCCCACCATGCTTTCAGAGTAGAGCAGATGTTGATACTTTTAAAGCATTTATGAGATCTGACTGCTGAACTGCTGAACGGCAAATCAGAGACATCCAGATCCTCACATAATGCTTGTTCTATGTCTAGCCACGGTTCATCTAGATGGGTAGGTTTCAGCCATTTGGAAATAAATTGTAGCTTATTTGCTAGGAAATAATAATTGAAATTGGGTGAGTCTAACCCTCCCCGGTCTTTTACCTGTTGTAAGGTTTTTAAACTGATACGTGATGGCTTGTTTTTCCAAAGAAATTTGGAAATGTGAGAGTCCAGTGACTTAAACCAACTGGAGGAAGGTTTGGTGGGTATCATTGAGAACAAGTAGTTGATTTTCGGTAGAACCATCATTTTGATGGTAGCAACTCTCCCCATGAGTGATATGGGTAAGTGCTTCCATCGTGTGAGATCTTCCTCTATTGACTTTAATAGCTGGACATAATTTAACTTTATTAACTCTGAAAGTTGTGGAGAAATATTTATTCCTAAATATCTGATATTACCAGACTGTATTGTGGTGTTAGGAATGTTTTGTAAAGTACAATTAACAGATAAAGCTGTAGTCTTGGTCCAGTTAATAGAGTACTCAGATATCATTGAAAATTTATTGATCAATGTGATTGTCTGGGAGAGAGATGTTGATGAGTTCTGGAGGAAAAGCAGTACGTCGTCTGCATAAAGACTTACTTTATGTTCTAGATTTTTGCCGGGGATCCCTTTAATATCTCTGTCCTGTCTTATAGCGGCTGCTAGTGGTTCGATGAAAATGGCAAAAAGTGAAGAGGAGAGCGGGCAGCCCTGCCTGGTGCCTCGCTGTAAACAGAAACTTGGAGAAGTTTGGTCATTGGTCCTCACACATGCATTAGGGTTGTTATAAAGTATTTTTATCCAGTCTATGAAATAAGGACCAAAACCAAATTTATTTAATGTTGCAAACAGGAATTTCCAGTTAACACGATCGAAGGCTTTTTCTGCATCTAACGAGATGATAGTGGATTCCAGATTATGAATGGTAGCATAGTCTATTAGATTAATCAGCCTGCGTGTGTTAGTAGAAGAATGTCGACCTTTAATAAAACCAGTTTGATCAGGATGTATTATCAGAGGAGTTATTTTTTTCTATCCTTTTAGCGAGTGCTTTGCTGATTATCTTAAGATCTACCTTTATTAATGAGATTGGCCGATAACTAGCTGTAAGTGTCGGGTCTTTACCTGGTTTTAATAATACGGTGATATTTGCTGAATTCATATTTGGTGGTATTTTCTGTTTCTCTTTTATTTCTAGTATCATTTTATAAAAAGTGGGAGCCAGAATTGTCCAGAACTCTTTGTAAAATTCGACCGGATATCCATCTGGGCCTGGGGCTTTATTATTGGGCATATGTTGCAGAGCGTCATGTAATTCACTTATTGAGAGGGGTGAATCTAAAGCCGTCATATTAGGAGGAGGAGATTGTTGCTTTTTCCTTATTTATTTTTAACTGATTAGCTAGAAGCTTGCCAGACTTGTTACCATGGTCAAAGTTTTCTAAACGAAGTCTTTGAACAAAGAATTGTGTTTTTTGGTCTATTATTTTGTTTAACTCGAGCTTGAATTTCCTTATATCATTCAGCATATGTTCCTCCGGGGAGACCTGGTAGGCGTCTTCTAGTGATTTAATTCTAACTTCTAATTCTGAGATTCTAGCAGCTTCCTTTTTTTTTTATGGGAAGAGAAGGAAATTATTTTCCCTCGCATTACTGCTTTACCTGCTTCCCAAAGGACACATGCTGGAGTTTCTGGTACATCGTTGTTCTCTAGATAAATGGACCATTCTCTTTTAAAATAGCTGATAAACTCAGGATCTTTCAGTAATGATGTATTAAATCTCCAACTCCTAGTTGCTGGTTTAATAGTTTTATTTCTCAGAGTTAATGATACTGGTGCGTGATCACTGATGGTTATTGGGTGGATTTCTATTTCTGAGATTTCACTCATCAGTGAGCTGCTGGTTAAGAAGTAATCTAATCTAGAGTAGGAATGGTGAACTGAGGAGAAGAAGGTATATTGTCTCGTGGTGGGGTGATGAGATCGCCATGCATCACAAAGGCCAAAATCTTTCATGTACTGCTTAACGATATCCGATGAATGCCATATTTTGTTATGTCCTGCTGTACTGAGCCTGTCCATACCTGGATCACATACCATGTTGAAGTCTCCGCCCAATAATACCGCCCTATCAGAGTAGTTATGCAAAGCAGAGAAAAATGAGTCAAAGAATAATGGATCATCTACGTTTGGTCCATATATATTTGCAATGCATACCTTAAGATTCTGAACAGTTAATGTGACTATTATAAATCTGCCTTCTGGATCTCTGATTACTTCATCAATGTAAAATTTTAACCTGCTATTAATCAAAATTGCTACACCTCTGAGGTGTAAGGTTGACCGGAGGGTGTGCTCCAACTATGAGAGCGATCACACTCTTCAGCTTCCCCGGTAAAGTCTATTCAATGGTCCTGGAGGGGAGGGTCTGCTGAACAGTTGAATCTCAGATTGAGGAGGAGCAGGGTGATTTTTGTCCTGGTTGTATTTCAGTGGACCAGCTCTACACCCTCTTCAGGGTCCTGGAGGGGGCATGGGAGTTTGCCCAACAGGGATGATATGTTATTGTGTGAGATATATCCAAGAAATTCCCTACGGTAACAATTTGTCATCTCACAATAAAATTGATAAATGAAATTTATCAGGTTGAATTTACAGTTATTTATATATACAGTAGTTATTTTTGCTGTTTGCACCATCTGAATAAATGTCAAATTTGGTCCTACTTGAACTCATTTGATGTGTTTCATGGCTTCTAGTATTGTTTTAGGGCT
>JALJCO010010394.1:0-39843 GCA_023101725.1 Atherinomorus stipes
ATTGTTACGCTAAACAGGTTTTATCTTATTGTTACGCTAAGCAGGTTTTATCTTATTGTTACGCTAAACAGGTTATATCTTATTGTTACGCTAAGCAGGTTTTATCTTATTGTTACGCTTAAGGAGGTTTATCTTATTGTTACGCTAAACAGGTTTTATCTTATTGTTACGCTAAACAGGTTTTATCTTATTGTTACGCTAAGCAGGTTTTATCTTATTGTTACGCTAAACAGGTTTTATCTTATTGTTACGCTAAGCAGGTTTTATCTTATTGTTACGCTAAACAGGTTTTATCTTATTGTTACGCTAAACAGGATTTTATCTTATTGTTACGCTAAACAGGTCTTTATCTTATTGTTACGCTAAGCAGGTTTTATCTTATTGTTACGCTAAACAGGTTTTATCTTATTGTTACGCTAAGCAGGTTTTATCTTATTGTTACGCTAAGCAGGTTTTATCTTATTGTTACGCTAAGCAGGTTTTATCTTATTGTTACGCTAAGCAGGTTTTATCTTATTGTTACGCTAAGCAGGAATTTTATCTTATTGTTACGCTAAACAGGTTTTATCTTATTGTTACGCTAAGCAGGTTTTATCTTATTGTTACGCTAAGCAGGTTTTATCTTATTGTTACGCTAAGCAGGTTTTATCTTATTGTTACGCTAAAGCAGGTTTTATCTTATTGTTACGTTAAATAGGTTTTATCTTATTGTTACGCTAAACAGGTTTTATCTTATTGTTACGTTAAACAGGTTTTATCTTATTGTTACGCTAAGCAGGTTTTATCTTATTGTTACGTTAAACAGGTTTTATCTTATTGTTACGCTAAACAGGTTTTATCTTATTGTTACGCTAAGCAGGTTTTTATCTTATTGTTACGTTAAACAGGTTTTATCTTATTGTTACGCTAAACAGGTTTTATCTTATTGTTACGCTAAGCAGGTTTTATTTTATTGTTACGCTAAACAGGTTTTATCTTATTGTTACGCTAAGCAGGTTTTATCTTATTGTTACGCTAAACAGGTTTTATCTTATTGTTACGCTAAACAGGTTTTATCTTATTGTTACGTTAAACAGGTTTTATCTTATTGTTACGCCCCGTAAACAGGTTTTATCTTATTGTTACGCTAAGCAGGTTTTATCTTATTGTTACGCTAAGCAGGTTTTATCTTATTGTTACGCTAAACAGGTTTTATCTTATTGTTACGCTAAACAGGTTTTATCTTATTGTTACGCTAAGCAGGTTTTATCTTATTGTTACGTTAAACAGGTTTTATCTTATTGTTACGCTAAACAGGTTTTATCTTATTGTTACGCTAAGCAGGTTTTATCTTATTGTTACGCTTGGCCAGGTTTTATCTTATTGTTACGGCTTAAACAGGTTTTATCTTATTGTTACGCTAAGCAGGTTTTATCTTATTGTTACGCTAAGCAGGTTTTATGTTATTGTTACGCTAAGCAGGTTTTATCTTATTGTTACGCTAAGCAGGTTTTATCTTATTGTTACGCTAAGCAGGTTTTATGTTATTGTTACGCTAAGCAGGTTTTATCTTATTGTTACGTTAAACAGGTTTTATCTTAAACACGCACAGCGACGATCGATCGATCGGGTCCTTGTTACGCTAAGCAGGTTTTTATCTTATTGTTACGCTAAGCAGGTTTTTATCTTATTGTTACGCTAAACAGGTTTTATCTTATTGTTACGCTAAGCAGGTTTTATCTTATTGTTACGCTAAGCAGGTTTTATCTTATTGTTACGCTAAGCAGGTTTTATCTTATTGTTACGCTAAGCAGGTTTTATCTTATTGTTACGCTAAGCAGGTTTTATCTTATTGTTACGCTAAGCAGGTTTTATCTTATTGTTACGCTAAGCAGGTTTTATCTTATTGTTACGCTTAAAAAGGTTTTATCTTATTGTTACGTTAAACAGGTTTTATCTTATTGTTACGCTAAGCAGGTTTTATCTTATTGTTACGTTAAACAGGTTTTATCTTATTGTTACGCTAAGCAGGTTTTATCTTATTGTTACGTTAAGCAGGTTTTATCTTATTGTTAGCTAAGCAGGTTTTATCTTATTGTTACGCTAAACAGGTTTTATGTTATTGTTACGTTAAGCAGGTTTTATCTTATTGTTACGCTAAGCAGGTTTTATCTTATTGTTACGTTAAGCAGGTTTTATCTTATTGTTAGGCTAAACAGGTTTTATCTTATTGTTACGCTAAGCAGGTTTTATCTTATTGTTACGCTAAGCAGGTTTTATGTTATTGTTACGCTAAGCAGGTTTTATCTTATTGTTACGTTAAACAGGTTTTATCTTATTGTTACGCTAAGCAGGTTTTATGTTATTGTTAAGCTAAGCAGGTTTTATCTTATTGTTACGTTAAACAGGTTTTATCTTATTGTTACGTTAAACAGGTTTTATCTTATTGTTAGGCTAAACAGGTTTTATCTTATTGTTACGCTAAACAGGTTTTATCTTATTGTTACGTTAAACAGGTTTTATCTTATTGTTACGCTTAACAGGTTTTATCTTATTGTTACGCTAAGCAGGTTTTATCTTATTGTTACGCTAAACAGGTTTTATCTTATTGTTACGCTAAACAGGTTTATCTTATTGTTACGCTAAGCAGGTTTTATCTTATTGTTACGCTAAGCAGGTTTTATCTTATTGTTACGCTAAGCAGGTTTTATCTTATTGTTACGCTAAACAGGTTTTATCTTATTGTTACGCTAAGCAGGTTTTATCTTATTGTTACGTTAAACAGGTTTTATCTTATTGTTACGCTAAGCAGGTTTTATGTTATTGTTACGCTAAGCAGGTTTTATCTTATTGTTACGCTAAGCAGGTTTTATCTTATTGTTACGCTAAGCAGGTTTTATCTTATTGTTACGCTAAGCAGGTTTTATCTTATTGTTAGGCTAAGCAGGTTTTATCTTATTGTTACGCTAAGCAGGTTTTATCTTATTGTTACGTTAAACAGGTTTTATCTTATTGTTATGCTAAGCAGGTTTTATCTTATTGTTACGCTAAGCAGGTTTTATCTTATTGTTACGCTAAACAGGTTTTATCTTATTGTTACGCTAAGCAGGTTTTATCTTTCTACATGTTCGGAGGTTTGATCACCGTGAAGCGCTTTGTAACTCTGTCTGTGAAAAGTGCTATAAATAAAGTTTTCTTTCTTACTTTGTGGGCAGAAGTGCAGTTTCTGGCAGCACTCATCACTTCGCCCTGTGACAGACGTCCAAGGCCCAATCCCAATGCCCCCCTACTTTAAACCTCTAGCCCTTCCTCGCTCCCCCCAGCCCTCACCCACTATCACTACGCCCTCGAACTGAAGCCACAGGGGGGAGGGCTTTGCAATCTAGGAATTGGGACACCACTGCTGCATTTATGTTCAGGCATGTAACGTTTGCACATACGTGTCACCATAGCAACACACCCAGCAACAACACGGAGTTACCAGCTGTGACTGTTTTTCTTTTTTTTCATCATCATCGTGCTTCAGTTGATTATTAAACAAAACAACCGCACGGAGAAGACGTCGCCATGATGACTGTTGTCTCTTGTAAACTGCCAAACACCTGAAACCCCCCAAATTTTTCTGATTTCCCCCCCCCCCCCAAACACCTCCCCCCTCACCCCCAATGCCAGAGTTAAGTTGGCCCATTTACGCCCCATTGTTTCATTAATCAGGTAAATGTTGCAGCCATGTTCTGTCTCTGCACCTGTTTCACCTCAGCGTGACTCAGCAGCACGTGTCTATGTAGCTAATACATAACGAACTAAAACACAATTAAAATAAGTTACTGTACAATTTTTCACATCATATCGCGTGAATTAAAAAACAAACAAACCTTGACGACACATAATGTTGACTACACCTGGGATCGATCCTGCAACCTTCTGCTCTGAACACTCCGTTCAAAACATTTCCCTTCTTATTTTAGACAAGTCCGACAAAAGAAGATGGTTTGGATGGTTTTATTGTTTAATATTGAAGGTTGTTTTGGGCTCTTTAGGACGAGGCAGGAAGAGCTCCACGTGGTGGAACAGCTGATTGCACAAGTGTTACGAACAAACGTGTAATCTGTACGTACATTTGTGTGTTTTCTTCTCCGTGTCCTGTCGCTCTTCGGAGGTTTCTATCAGTGGCGTCGCCAGCCGATTTTCTCGGGGCTTCAGCCCCGGATGTTTTGAGTTTAGCCCCGGGTATGAATTTACTGTTTAACCACTTTTTCCTGAAAAAAATCCGATGAAAATCCAAATGACCCAGCTTTCTACCAGCACTTGAACGCACCACAAATGCGCGAAGGTCCAGCCAATATTGGTGTGTGAGCGTTTATTTCTGCAATAAACATGTTTATCTACTGTAAACATGTTTATTTCTGCTGTAAACGTGTTTATTTCCGCAGTAAACATGTTCATTTCTGTTGTAAACATGTTTATTTCTGTTGTAAACATGTTTATTTCTGCAGTAAACGTGTTCATTTCTGCTGTAAACGTGTTTATTTCTGCAGTAAAAATGTTTATCTACTGTAAACATGTTTATTTCTGCAGTAAACATGTTCATTTCTGTTGTAAACATGTTTATTTCTGCAGTAAACATGTTCATTTTTGTTGTAACATGTTTATTTCTGCAGTAAACGTGTTCATTTCTGCTGTAAACGTGTTTATTTCTACGGTATATGTATTTATTTCTGCTGTTAACATGTTCATTTTTGCTGTAAATGTGTTTATTCCAGCTGTAAACGTTTATTTGTGCTGTAAATAAGTTTAATTCAGCGGAAGTTGGTCTTTTCACAGTAACATGGGAGTCTGTGGGGATTTGCTCTGTTTTGGAGCCCCTGGCTGATGAAGGGAAAACTATAATTATTTAACATGACTTCCGGGCTTCACTCTTTTCCAGCGGAGCCTGTTAGAACAGCTGCAGACGGAGTCAGGCTGTTAGACTCAGTCCAAGTCCAGACTTCATCCTGACTAATGTTGTGAAGGGACTTCAGGTGACTTGTGCATAAACAAACACGACAAACGTCGACCATGTAAAGAAACGCAAAGACGATAAAGCCAAAATTTCTTCAGCAGAGGTCATAAAGTTGTATAGAAAACCTGATAGTTTCACCATGATGTATAAAACCTATTATATTATATTATATTATATTATATTATATTATATTATATTATATTATATTATGTTATGTTATGTTATGTTATATTATATTATATTATATTATATTATATTATATTATATTATATTATATTATATTATGAAAAAAAATTATATTATATTATGTTATATTATATTATATTATATTATATTATATTATATTATATTATGTTATTGTTATGTTATATTATATTATATTATATTATATTATATTATATTATATTTAAAAAATTATATTATATTATATTTATTATATTATATTACATTATATTATATTATGTTATGTTGTTATGTTATATTATATTTTATTATATTATATTATGTTATATTATATTATATTATATTATATTATATTACATTATATTATATTACATTATATTATATTATATTGTATTATATTATATTATATTATATATATTATATTACATTATATTAATTACATTATATTATATTATATTATATTATATTATATTATAGAATATGATATTAGAATAGAATAGAATAGAATAGAATAGAATAGAATAGAATAGAATGGGGGCTCTCTATCAGCCTACCTTCAAACACATGTTGTACACATTAAGACTCACATCGTTGCCTCTTGCTTGTTTCCATGGAGACAGAAGTGAGCTGTTTCTTTCAAAAGGGAACAGATTGTATGACTTCATCCCAACGTGCACACGCACACTGTGAGCTGATTAAATTCTGCCATTTCAGTAGCAATGTCATGGTGCGCTGCATGGGGCTGATGCTACGCGCAGCCTTATTTTGTGTGCACGAACACAGTTTTCGAGCCTCTACACATCCTGCAGGATCATATCTGCAAACGGCATGTTCTCATGAGTCGTATTTACAGATGAATTATTGCACGAGTAAAATGAGCTCATGATGGGAGTTTAAGAGGGCAAAAATGCCAGTCAGTTGTGGGAATTATTCCCATTTAAGGTGGACTGAAAGTGCAATTTACTACGGAAGAGGATTATGGCCATTGAAGAAAAAAAAAGAATCTTAGAAAAAAAGTCCAAATTCTGACTTTTTTCTAAGATTTTTTTTTTTGTTTTTTTCTTCGGTGGCCGTAATCTTCTTCCGTAATTTTGTACGTTGATCAGTTGTGGCTCATTTATTTAAGGGTAGTGAATGAGTTCGTGTCCATTACTTATTCTTTAAGCTAATCTAAACGAGTCGTCAGTAGAGTGCTGAGCCTCACAGCACATTTCCAATGGTTTCCACGTAGCTGCCAGTCTGGACCTCAAACATTTTCAGCCCATGCAGCTGCTCTGGGTGATTTAAAATGGAGTCTATGGTCATCATGTTCTCATGTGATATGGCAGCTTTCTCACTTGTACTGCATGTGCACAACTTTCACTTCCTCCTCCACGCACGCCCAAGCGTGCGCAGCCAGGCCCTGCTAAAGAAAGGCTGCTGATCTGAAGCTTCATCTCCTCCTCACGAAGGCCGATCGCCTTCTTCTGCTTCTCTTATACGTACACTAGCATCCTCACGTGCACGGTTGTGATGAAACTTTCCATCCCCTCCCATTAAAGACAGAAAAAAATCAGCTGCCATAAGTTAGAAATAAGTTAAAATTGTATAAATTCATAATAAATAAAAATTTATGAAAATCATGACATTGATTCTGAATTGTGGTTCAACAGAAATATTAAACACAAACAAAGAAAAAATAAAACGAGTAAACAAGCATGATGGGGCTCTGTAGCTTTGATTCAATCACTGCAATCAGGTGTTTCTGTAACGTCCAATCAGACGTCTGCACCTGTGACAGGTATGTTGGTCCATGTTCATGGGAAAGATGCTCCGATGCGTCTGAGACAGTTTTGTTTGTTTGTTTTTTAATTATTGTTGTAAGCCTAAATGACAAAAATAAACATTTTATTTTACTAAATTATAATTTTATAAATTTTTGTTCATTATTACTTTTTCAGTTTCTAGTTATTTTAATTCCTGTTGTGAATTTATCCTTTTCTTTAATGGGAGGGGATGTAAACACAACTGTGCAGAATTTACATTCATCAACACGAATGAGCATTTTTCACTTTTTATTGTACTTTTATCTGTAAGTGAAATGGCCACTGAAAAAGTGAATTAGAACAGTTTATAAACAGTTTATCTTAAGTTAACATATAAAATCGTTGTTTGTTGGGTTAAATATTTTTTAACTCTGATTGTGTCTCATGGTATCCCTACATAATATTATGTTGCAGGAACATAATAAATTTCAGTACCTGGAACAACAAAGTAAGATTTACATGTTTGTTTTCATTTAAAGTAACATATTATTATTATGTGGAGTCTGCTGACGTAAAAAAATTACACTTTGAGTGCAGATTATGTCTGTAATTGTGTCTACGAGGTGTCATCTTACTGACAGCATTTACAAACGGTGTTTTTACACACCGCAGCCGCCTGTAGACCGACCGAGGCATCAACAGCACACAGGTAGACGCATGACTGCACAAAACTTTGAATAGTTGCTGAAACACCTTCTTCCTGTCGCTCTTGAAGTGAAACAGACCGGTTTTTATTTGTACTGGTTTCAGTCACAGAGACAGAGTCGTCTCTAACTCTCGGAGATTCAGTCTCTGGGAAAAATGATTCAACTGCAGATTTGTTGGATGCACATCCACGATGACAATCTCCCGTTCCACCACATCCCAAAGCTGCTCTGTCGTTACTCATCTTAGGCAACAAACCCACCAATCACACATCTACATACACCACCCAAAATGAGAATATCCAGAAAAGTTCATGTATTTCTGTAATTCAGCTTAAAAGGTGCAATTTCCATATTGTATAGATAAACAATATGTGAATAAATATATTTGCAGCTTTTATTTGTTTGGATGTTGCTGATTAGAAGTTGCAGCTTAAGAAAACCTCAAATTCTAAAACTGAAAAAATGGGAATATTGTGAAAAGCTCCAGTATTGCAGGTTCAGAGTGTCACATTCTAATCAGGTCAGTAATCCAAACACCTCCATAAGTACCCTGAGCCTTTAAAAAGTCTCTGTGTTGGTTTAGAAGAATTCACAATCATGGGGAAGATGTTGCTGACAGTTGTGCAGAAAACCATCATTGACTCCCTGCACAAGGTGGAAAGACACAAAAAGTGATAGAAAAGAAGCTGGATGTTCTCAAAGTGTCTCAAAGCACATTAATGGACAGTTAAGTGGAAGGAAGAAGTGTGGAAGAAAACGGTGTAGAAGCCGGAGGGCTGACAGCAGCCTGGAGAAGATGGTCAGGAAAGGACCTTTCAGACGTGTGGAGGACTTCATAAGGAATGGACCTGTGAGCTTCATCAAGTCCAGCATCAATGCAGCCGTCTACCAGGACATTTTGGAGACCAGGATTTAGCCTAACCCACAGGGCAAGTCTCCACAAAGGGTTAATATCTACTACTCATATAAAATCACAAAATTGAAAGTATTATAATATTGTAAATGATAGTATGTTTGCTAAGGCTGCTGCCCGATTATGGAAAAAATAATAATCACGATTATTCAAACGATCATTTTCTAGTAACATGATGCATTTATTTAACATTCCTCTTTGTCAAAAGAGACTTCATTGACAATTTACGCAAAACGTTCAAATTGAACATAAATTTAAGCAATAAATATGTTTTCTGCATTGTATAAAACATCAAATAAATAAAATAAATATACTTTGAATATTAAATAAGGCATAAATTAATCAAAATAAACTATGTGTCCAGCTGTTATTTCTCTATACTTGAGGAATAAGATAAATATGCTTATTTACTGTATATAAAAAATATCACCAAATAAACTTTGCTAAGCTTTCGTGCACAGCAAATTGCAGGGTGAGAAGCTACTCAGATGAACTTTACTGCAGAATAACTTTCAGAAATTGCGTTAATAAAAGGCAAATTATCTAAACTCGATTATATGAGTTTGAAAATCATTTGACTCGCAAATTAAAATCAGGATAAAGTTTGATATGACCATGAAAAAGATCGAAATCTAAATAAATACCTGCTGGTCAGCTGCATCCTCGTCCTTTACTCAGCAAACCAAACATGTAAGGAGGAAACCAGTATTATACCTTCTTTACTTATTTTATACGTTTTAAAATGATTTGTAGTTCTACAGCACAGAACTACATACTCCGAGGAAAGTCCTCTTTATTTTCATTCTTTCTGCTCTTTTACACCATGCTGCTTAGTAAGCAGATAAATAAAATAAAATCAAAATTTTAAAAAACTGATTAAAAATATGCAGCCATCCTGAAATTATTCATACCCTGCAATTAAAGAAAAAGATAAATTCACAATAGCAATTCAAATAACAAGAAACTAAAGAAACTAATAATAAATGAAAATTTACAAAATTGTAATTTAGTGAAACAGATTAATGTTTTTGAATTGTGGTTGCTAAAAATAATTAGAAAATAAAAATAAAACTGTCCCAGACACATTAGAGCACCTTTCCCATGAACATCCCCTCGCATTTAAAAAAAAGGGCAAAATTCACAACAGCAACTAAAATAACAAGAAACTGAAAAAGTAATAATGAACAAAAATTTACAAAATTATAATTTAGTAAAATGAAATGTTGATTTTTTAAATTAAGGTTTACAACAATAATTAAAAAACAAACAAACAAAGCTGTCCCAGACACATGAGAGCATCTTTGTAATCAGGTGCAGACGTCTGATTGGACGTTACTGAAAACACCTGATTACGTATGTTTATGTGTTTATGTATACATGTATGCATATTTTTATTGATTTAACCCACATGCGCTCATCTTAATGTTTCCCATTGCTGATGTGTCCTGAGCAGTTTTTTATGTGTTGTGTATTTTGGAAAAATTTAATAAAAAAATATATGTTTTATCTGATGAAGGTCCGTAGGACAGAAGCTCGGCAGTAAAGGTGACATTTGTACAGATGAAGTGTGGAGAAATCTCCTCTCTTCATTAATAAAAAATATATATTAAAAAGGGAAAGAAAACACCTGATTGCAGTGATTGTCTCAGTGTTGCTCAATAAGATTCTAGTTTCGGAGCCCCATCATGCTTGTTTGCTTATTTTTTGTGAGCTTATTTTTAATATTTCTGTTGAACCACAATTCAGAATTAATGTCATGATTTTCATAAATTTTTATTTATTATTACTTTTGTCAGTTTCATCTTATTTCACTGACAGATTTTTTTTTTTTTTAGGTATGAACAATTTTGCCTTCCTGTGCTCTGTCGTAAAAGTGCCGTAAAACGGCCTGACGACAGTTGTGCCGGTTTCCGGGTGCATGTCTGTGTCATGTAACGGCTGCTAGCTGCTCCGCGCGCGGCTGTCCTTGTGGAGATGAACCGAACATGTGAGTGTTTCCTGCTGTTTTCTGTCCCGGATCAAATGATGGGGATTCTCTCACGCTGCGTTTTCCTGCGACGGAGAAAAACGGCTTTATTTCCCGCTGCTAGCAGCTAGCTGAGCTGTTTGGGAATGCTGGAAAACTTCCCGCAGGGCTCCAAAATAGCTGTTACAGGACATAAACACCGATGTTTCACTGCCATGTCACCTCAGTTACTGTAAGGCTCTTTAATCATCCCGCAGATAATGGCTGTTTCCCCCCGGAACAAATGTTCTTTATTAATAATAATAATATTAATAATAATAACACTACAACTACTATTACTAACAAAAATAATGATAATAGTGATAGCAATAATAATATTGCTTTATTCCGCACACGAGAAGGAGGTCCTTATCAGAAAATAGGGATGCACGACATTGGAATTTTGGCCGATACCCAATTTGCCGATATTTTAAAACTCATGTGGCTGATAACCGATATTGATTCCGAAAAAGTAAAAAAAAAAAAAAAAAAAAGCCGTCATTGCAAATAGTTTTGTTATCCGTAAACAGGGGTGGGAAAAAATATTGATTTAGTGAAATATCGCAATATTTTCACTTGCCGTTATCAAACTGATATTTAAAAATGCGGTGCGGGGGGTTTGGGGTTCGCGACTCCTTCCCTGCCCGGGGATATTACCGGGCAAGATGCACGGGGGAGGGAGAGTGAGGTGGGTGTGTGAGAGTAAATGAGATGTGAAAGGGGGTAAGTGGAGTGTGGAGGAAAGGGGGGTGGGGGAGGGAGGAATATGGGCAGGAAGAGGGGGGAGATGTGGGTAAGAGGTTGGAGGAAAGGGGGGTGGGGGAGGGAGGAATATGGGCTGGAAGAGGGGGAGATGTGGGTAAGTGGTTGGAGGAAAGGGGGGTGGGGGGAGGGAGGAATATGGGCTGGAAGAGGGGGAGATGTGGGTAAGAGGTTGGAGGAAAGGGGGGGTGGGGGAGGGAGGAATTTGGGCTGGAAGAGGGGGAGATGTGGGTAAGAGGTTGGAGGAAAGGGGGGATGGGGGAGGGAGGAATATGGGCTGGAAGAGGGGGAGATGTGGGTAAGAGGTTGGAGGAAAGGGGGGATGGGGGAGGGAGGAATATGGGCTGAAAGAGGGGGGAGATGTGGGTTAGTGGTTGGAGGAAAGGGGGGATGGGGGAGGGAGGAATATGGGCTGGAAGAGGGGGGAGATGTGGGTTAGTGGTTGGAGGAAAGGGGGGATGGGGGAGGGAGGAATATGGGCTGAAAGAGGGGGAGATGTGGGTTAGTGGTTGGAGGAAAGGGGGGATGGGGGAGGGAGGAATATGGGCTGGAGGGGGAGATGTGGGTAAGTGGTTGGAGGAAAGGGGGGGGGGGGGGATGTGGGAACGCAGATTTCTTCCCGACGACACTGGTGTAAATGCGGATAAAAAGATGAAGGTGAGACGCCGCTTTTGCGTCGTCCTTTCTGATCATCACCGTGGTAACTAGGGACGGGCGATGCGGACTAAAAATTCCCGATAGTTTCTGGTTTTCATCACGGTGACGATAATTGACAATATAAAAAAATCATCCTTTTAGTTTGTATTTTAAATCCATCACTTCATTCTGTCTTGAGCCCTAAAATAATACTAGAACCCACTAGACTACATCGTTTAAGTTTAAGTAGTACACCTGTACTACACAACTGTAGTAATACCAAAAAAGTTTTGAAATACGGAAACAAATTTAAAATGTATTCAAAGGTAACAGAAAAAAATGTAAATAACTGTAAACGCAAGCGGATCAATTTCATTAAATTTATCTTTTTTATCTTGTCTAACTGAATGTGAAGGATTGCCCCCCCCCCCCCCCTCAGCATTTTATCCTCAGTCTCATGTTTCATTTCTGTTCAGTGTTTTTTTCCAGGCGAGACTCATGAACCAGTCTCCCCCCCCCCCCACAGACTGAAGCCGTGTGACAGCGACTGGAGGAGACGGAACCTGAAAATGGCGTCCAGC
The DNA here is from genome assembly GCA_023101725.1 of Atherinomorus stipes. NCBI lineage: Eukaryota > Metazoa > Chordata > Actinopteri > Atheriniformes > Atherinidae > Atherinomorus > Atherinomorus stipes. Next base: position 12,514 of record JALJCO010010394.1, read on the forward strand.
TTCCTGAAGTACGCCGTGCTGCTGCAGAAGTACCGCACGCCGCTGCTGCTGGCGAGCTGCGGCGGCGTGTTTGCAGCCAACATGTTCTACCACGCGTGCCCCGACATGTCGTACCGGCAGCTCTACCAGGCCTGGCACAAGGGGGAGCCCGTGGTGCTGTCGGACAAGCTGGAGGGAGGTGTTCCAGCAGGTGGGACGACCCGACAACGCTTCCCCCCTCCCCTGGAGATCACACTCACCCCGTTTACATGAGGCTTAATCAGTGTGTGAACCAAACCGTGGGCTTTGGGGAGGGGGGCACTGCAAATAATAACATGATGCCAACTACAGCTGGGCGATATGGACCAAATATATCACAATACATTTATTTTAGATGACGATATACGATATATCCGGTATTTTTACCCTCATCTGTCTGAAAGTTTCATTTCATATCAAACAGCTGTTTCTCAGCATTGGAACGTTTATCGTAAAGTTATCGCTAAACTGCAGCGATGGAACTGACGAATACTGGTCAGAAATGTTTGCTAGGTCCAAGTAATTAAAGATAGTTGCTGGTTTTTATGATTTCTTTGTTGAAGTCTTGGGGAGGATCGTCTTCCAGTTAAAATAATAGGGGTGGGAAAAAATATTATATGGCCCTGCGGCAGACTGGCGACCTGTCCAGGTGTACCCGCCTCTCGCCTGATAATAGCTGGGATAGGCTCCAGCAACCCCCGCGACCCTGAACTGGATAAGCGGTACAGAAAATGACTGATGACTGACTGATGAAAATATAATATATCGCAATATTTTCATATGCCGATATCGTATCAATATTTAAAAATGCGAAATTTAATTATTCTGTTACAAAATCTCGCAGTATTTTGTGAAATCTCATGAGATTTTGTGACAGAGCAATGATATATTGTGTTTTTTGGGGGGGGGGGGGGGGGGGTTGTGTTTTTTTTTTCCTTTTTTGGTGTGGTGTTTTGTTGTTTGTTTGTTTTTTGTGTGGTGCTGTTTTTTTGGGGGAGGGGTTGTGGTTTTTTTCTATTTTGGTGTGGTGTTTTGTTGTTTTTGTTTGTTTTTTGTGGTGCTGTGTTTTTTGGGGGGGGGGTTGTGGTTTTTTTTTCTATTTTGGTGTGGTGTTTTGTTGTTTTTGTTTTTTTGTGGTGCTGTTTTTTGGGTGGGGGGGTTGTGGTTTTTTCTATTTTGGTGTGGTGTTTTGTTGTTTGTTTTGTGTGTGTGGGGGGGGGGGTTGTGTTTTTTTTTTCTATTTTGGTGTGGTGTTTTGTTGTGTTTGTTTTTTTGTGGTGCGGTGTTTTTGTGTGTGGGGGGGGTTGTTTTTTTTTTTTCTATTTTGGTGTGTGGTGTTTTTGTTTTTTTTGTGGTGCTGTGTTTTTGTGTGTGTGTGGGGGGGGGGTTGTGTTTTTTTTTCTATTTTTGGTGTGGTGTTTTGTTGTTTTTTTTTTTTTGGTGCGGTGTTTTTGTGTGTGTGTGTGTGTGACGGGGGGGGGGTTGTGTTTTTTTTTCTATTTTGGTGTGGTGTTTTGGTTAAACCCTGTGAATGGCGATGATGTCACACAGTCATGTAGCAGCGCTGTCCAGCTAATTCTCCACTTCCAGAGTAAGGGTACAGGTTGCTGTGGGGACGCAGCATGAAATCAACACATCCGTACCAAAACCCACCCGACCCGGCCCAGACCCGCGGGTGGGCTTAAGATAAGATGGGCAGGTGTTTTGCACGGAGTGATTTCACACAGGAAGGGTCTGAGTGTGTTTTATGTCACTGTGCAGTGTGGTGGTTAAACCAACCAGCTGGGGTGCAGAAGGTGGCGGGTTCGAATCCCAGGTGCGGCTGAGTTTATCCATGTCGTCTTCTAGTTTTTTTTTTTTAATTGCCGTGATATGATGAGAAAAATTTTACGGTAACTTATTTTCATGTTGTTTTTAGCTATGATGATGGTTTTCTGGCTTCCACGTGCTGTTGAATCTGACCCTCTGACACGGTGACGTTCATGCTGCCTCCGTGGAATCAGAAGGTTTCTGGCTTCCACGTGCTGTTGAATCTGACCCTCTGACACGGTGACATTCATGCTGCCTCCGTGGAATCAGAAGGTTTCTGGCTTCCACGTGCTGTTGAATCTGACCCTCTGACACGGTGACGTTCATGCTGCCTCCGTGGAATCAGAAGGTTTCTGCGTGCGCTGCTGTTGGAGTATTTACGGTATGTTGATGTGTTGGTGGCTGCAGGTCCTGCAGGACTACGGCATCAGCTCAGCCAGCAACTTCTCCGCCTTCGCCTCCTTCGGCTTCCACCCGGTCGGCGCTGGCGTCCCGTGGCTTCCTGCTGGGGCCCAGATCGGCATCCCGGCCAACTTCAACAGCACCCCCGAGGACCCGAGCGGGATCACCAACCGCAACATCTTCATCAACGGTAAAACGGTGGACTGGGACAGCGACAGCGGCTCGGCGCTGAGGGAGGCGCTGCTGCTGTCCGCGGAGGCGCAGAAGTTCGCGCTGGCGCGGGAGGTGGCCCGCCTGCAGTCCGGAGGCCCCGTGATGGGCGCCGCCGTGGCCCCGCTCTGCCTGGGCGGGGTCTGGGTGTACAGCGTGGTGCTGAAGCAGGTGTTCGGGCTGCACGCGGGGCCCCCGCTGCTCCGCGGGGTCGCCAACGTGGCGGCGCTGACCGTCGGCGCCATCTCCTACTTCCTCACGTCAGACGCCGTGAGCCAGTGGATCGACTACAACTCGGACCGGCGGGCAGCCGGCGTGTCCACGGAGTACGCCCGCGGGGGGGTGGAGTTCTACGACAAGATCCTGTCCCGGAACAAGACGCTGCGCGCGCTGATGGGGCAGAAGGGGGCGGAGATGTACGCGCCCAGCGGGAACCTGTTCCCCGCCAACATCCTGCAGCTCAAACACACGCCGTACACGTCCAGGAGGGAGGGCATCCTCGCGCTGATGAAGGACCAGGCCTGACACGCGTCCGAGCCCCAACGCCCCCCCCCCGCTCGTCTGTGCGGGGGCAGACACGGCGTCTGAGCTGGAGACGGAAGCAAACCAAGAGGCGACGCGGAACGCTCCACTGCAGCCGCCATTTTCCACCCATACCAGCAGTTCATGCGACCGAATAACACACAGCAACGTGCTGATATTTATAACCGATATCGATACCGATATTAAAGCTGAAAAAAATAAGCAGTCATTGCAAATATCATTTTTTTTTATCCGTTTCTGACACTTTTGAAAAATATGGATGGGAAAAAATATCAATACACTGAAATATCACGATATTTTCATATGCCAATATCAAATTGATATTTAAAAACGTGGCATCGATTTATTTTGTTTGCAAAATCTCAGGATATTTCATGAATTCTTGTGAGATTTCGTAACAGAACAATGAAACATCGCAAGATTTTGTTAGTAAAATAGATACCGAATTTTTAAATGTCGGTATAATATCAGCATATGAAAATATCGCGAAATTTTAGTTTATGGATGTTTTTTCCCACCCCTAGTCTTTAGAAGTTTTAAAGTCTGTAAAAAAAGGAGTTTTTGAAGAAGAAGAAGTTGTTTTAGGGATTTTTAGACTTTAGAAACAGCAGGCTGATCGGTTAAATATCGGTGGGGTGGCCGATACTCAGCTTCAAGGCCGATATAGCCCGATACCGATAGGGGGCCGATAATATCGTGCACCCTAATTAAAAAGCTTAAAACTTCTTAACTATTGTTAAAACACGTCAACACAGTCGTGCTCATGATTACTGACACCCTCCAGTTAAAGAAAAGACTAAATTCACAATAATAATTCAAAAAAAATAAATACAAATTTACAAAATTATAATTAAGTGAAATAAATTATTGCTTTTGAATTGTGGTTAAAAAAAATCATTAAAAAAAATAAAACTGTCTCAGACACATCAGAGCATCTTTCCCATGAACATGGACCAACTTACCGGTCAGCAGGTGCAGACGTCTGATTGGACGTTACAGAAACACCTGATCGCAGTGATTGGCTCAGAATGGTCAGAGCCCCATCATGCTTGTTTACTTGTTTTAGTTTTTGTTTGTTTGTTTTTAATATTTCTGTTGAAATAAATCAAAATCAACGTCATGATTTTCATAGAATTTTTATTTATTGTTGCTTTTGTCATTTTCATCTTATTTCACTGACAGATGATTTTTTTCCTTCTTTTATTGGAGGGAATGAATAATTTTGAGCATGACTGTAGCCTATATTATAATTATACTATGAAATTTATTTTATTTTAATTTTATTATAATTGCATTCAATTTAATTTTTATTTTATTATCATATTATAGAATAAATTTTATTTTGATTTTATTTTAATTACATATATTTTTTATGTCGTATTAAGATATAAAATTATTTTAAAATTAATCCAAGTTAAATGAAAAATATTGGCCTGTAAACTAATCATTTTCATAATTATTGTAATTTGTCTGCCATTTTCAGGAAGATGCCAAAAGTGTTCCTTCAATAAGCTTTCAAAGTCACATAAGTAATCCGTGGCACAGTTTAACACTTGGGGGGGGGGGGAAAAAACATTTAATCCAATAAGCAACTAAAAACTGCTGCAAGGTGCACAGATCCGTGCCCCAAAGTGTTAGTCCTCATATATTACTGATAATTGAGACAATAATTGCTGCTCGCTGCTTCCTCGGACGGCTCACGTCGCTCGTCTCTGTAGCTACTAATTAGTAACGGGGATTTTTCCAGAACGACGTCTGGCCAGTCCACGATGTCGGACAGCGCGTTTGTGTCGCCTCTTCGTGTCTGCAGTCTTTGGTGGAAGGAACAGGTTTCATAGAAATATGCCATCCTGTATCTGCTAAATGTCAAATGTTGTGTTTGATCTCTTTAGTTTTTATCAATTTAAATTAAAAAGAGAAACTTTTACGACCTGAGTTTGTCATTAATTCAGGAGGCCAGCAAGCAGAAATGGTCGGAATAAACCTTTATTCCTTGTAATCATGTTCAGTTAGACTGCTTATAATTTAAGGAAAAGAAAAAGTCCGTCTGACTACGACATCATTATTACTTCATTTTCATGCATTTGGTCAAACAAAACAGTGAAGTGAGTAAATTTTCCATCTTGTATTATTTTGGTTTTTATTATTTAAATGTATTTTATCAAGCTTGATTTTTAAACTTTTGCCGACAGCAACATGAAGCAACCAGAATCCAGCGTCCGGTTACCAGGAACCCTGCTGGGTTCCTGCTGGGTTCCTTTTGGGTTCCTGCAGGGTTCCTGCTTGGTTCCTTTTGGGTTCCTGCAGGGTTCCTGCAGGGTTCCTGCTTGGTTCCTGCTGGGGGTTCCTGCAGGGTTCCTGCAGGGTTCCTGCTTGGTTCCTGCTGGGTTCCTACAGGGTTCCTGCAGGGTTCCTGCTGGGTTCCTGCTGGGTTCCTACAGGGTTCCTGCAGGGTTCCTGCTGGGTTCCTGCTGGTTCCTGGAGGTTTTTGGGCGGGTGGGGGGTGTGTTGGGGGTCGGGGCGGGGTTTTTTGTGGGTTGTGGGTGGGTGGGGGGGGGTGGGGGGGGGGGTGGGGGGGTTCCTGCAGGGTTCCTGCAGGGTTCCTGCTTGGTTCCTGCTGGGTTCCTACAGGGTTCCTGCAGGGTTCCTGCTGGGTTCCTGCAGGGTTCCTGCTGGGGGTTCCTGCAGGGTTCCTGCAGGGTTCCTGCTGGGTTCCTGCAGGGTTCCTACAGGGTTCCTGCTGGGTTCCTGCAGGGTTCCTGCTGGGTTCCTTTTGGGTTCCTGCTTGGTTCCTGCTGGGTTCCTGCAGGGTTCCTGCTGGGTTCCTTTTGGGTTCCTGCTGGGTTCCTGCTTGGTTCCTGCTGGGTTCCTGCTTGGTTCCTGCAGGGTTCCTGCTTGGTTCCTGCTGGGTTCCTGCTGGGTTCCTGCAGGGTTCCTAGAGGGTTCCTGCAGGGTTCCTGCAGGGTTCCTAGAGGGTTCCTGCTTGGTTCCTGCTGGGTTCCTGCTGGGTTCCTGCAGGGTTCCTAGAGGGTTCCTGCTGGGTTCCTGCAGGGTTCCTGCAGGGTTCCTGTTGGGTTCCTGCAGGGTTTCTGCTGGGCTCCTGCAGGGTTCCTAGAGGGTTCCTGCAGGGTTCCTGCTAGGTTCCTGCAGGGTTCCTGCTGGGTTCCTGCTGGGTTCCTGCTGGGTTCCTGCTGCTGGGTTCCTGCTGGGTTCCTGCTGCTGGGTTCCTGCAGGGTTCCTGCTGGGTTCCTGCTGGGTTCCTGCTGGGTTCCTGCAGGGTTCCTGCTGGGTTCCTGCTGGGTTCCTGCTGGGTTCCTGCTGCTGGGTTCCTACAGGGTTCCTGCTGGGTTCCTGCTGGGTTCCTGCTGCTGGGTTCCTACAGGGTTCCTGCAGGGTTCTTACAGGGTTCCTGCTGGGTTCCTGCAGGGTTCCTGCTGGGTTCCTGCAGGGTTCCTGCAGGGTCTTAAAAAGTCAAAAATTCTGAACTTACAATTTAAGATCTTGAAAAGGCCGTTTCTTCATCCAACGTCTTAAATGTGATGGAGACAACTTTCACTTTTCTTCCTTCCTGAGGAGCTTTGGCCACATAGAATACGCTGAATAACACATCAGATGATGATTCTGTCCGTCTTTCTGAAAGGTTCAGATAACGAGGGATGTTTTCAGTTTCAAAGAAAAAAAAAGAAATGAAAAAAGTGTATATTTTTCTAATTTAAAAAAATGAAACAAAATTAACTGCATTTTTTTCTTGTGTAGCGCTTCAGTTAACATTAATGCCTGTTTGATTCAGCTCGTCTCTAAAATCCATTTTTTTAAAAGTTACTTTTGGGGCGATTTACAATTGCAAATTGTAAAATTTTACAATTGTAAAATTACAATTTTACAATGTTAAATTTTGCCCTCTGGGATAAATAAAGTATTTTTCATTTCATTACTGTTATGTCATTAATCAAGATTGATAAATTACAAACCCTGTAATTAGAGTTTTTGTAATCTGAATTTCTGTGATTATTTTAATATTTCTAATAACGCATCATGTTTGTCTTTAATTTAATTTATAAAGGTCTTAAATTTAAGTCGCTGAAACCTGCAAGAACCCTGTTCAACAAAAAAAGTTAACATTAATGTCTGTGTCATTATTTGAATGAGTTGTTCACTAAAAAACTTTTTTAAAAAAATTATTACTTTTTGGGGGAAATTACTGTTATGCGATTAATCAAGATTGATTAATTACAAACCCTGTGATTATTTTCTTTAACAAGTCCCCCTCCTTTATAAAAGGTCTTAAACTGAAGTCGCTGAAACCTGCAAGAACCCTGAATTCTTCGGCATTCTTCACCTGGAGTTCCTCTCCATCAGACCTGAGTGATCCTGTTGATTATAGAAGTTGTTCTGAGGCAGTCGTGCATCGTCCATGAGCTGAATTCACAGTAAACACTTGTGGGTGTAACGTGCACATGACTGGGTGATGTGCATGTAACACAGTGGCAGGGCTGGGGTGCAAGGCGCCCCCTGCTGGCTGTAAGCCTGCACCTACAGTTGCCTTCAAAATGATTCACACCCTCAATTAAAGAAGAAAAAAAAAATCATCTGTCAGAGAAATAAGATGAAACCGACAAAAGTAATAATAAATAAAAATTTATGAAAATCATGACGTTGATTCTGAATTGTGGTTTGAAAGAAATATTTAAAATAAAAACAAAAATAAAACAAGTAAACAAGCGTGACGGGGCTCTGAACATTCTGAGCCAATCACTGCAATCAGGTGTTTCTGTAACGTCCAATCAGACGTCTGCACCTGTTCACAGGTATGTTGGTCCATGTTCATGGGAAAGATGCCCTGATGTGTCTGAGACAGTTTTTTTTTAATTATTATTTCCAACCACAATTCAAAAGCAAGATTTTATAACTACATTATAATTTTGTCAATTTTTTATTTATTATTAGTTTGTTGTTATTTGAATTATTACTGTGAATTTAGCCTTTTCTTTAATTGGAGGGTATTAATAATTTGTAAGGATGACTGTATATTAAATTGTGATTAAAGTATTTTTTATTTCATTTTTTATTTTTTCACTATTTATCTACAGTCTCCTAAAAATTATTTATACCCTCCAATTAAAGAAGGAAAAAAACTTTCCAGTTAAATAAGATGAAATTAAAAAGAAAAAAAGGGGGGGGGAGGGGGGGGAGAAGAAAATAATAATAAATATAAATTTATTAACAATCATGACATTGATTTTGAATTGTGGTTCCACAGAAATGTTTAAAGAGTGATGAATAGAAGGAAAAAAGAGTATATTGTTGTGGCATTCAGAATAAATAAAACTAAAAAAAAAAAGGAATTTAAAGGGGGGAATTGTTTTAAAACAGACTCCTTGTAAAAAATGGGTGGGTGAGGAGATAAGGATATTTGTGAGAGAATATGATGTCATTATTATGTACATCCTTATATTTCTCATGACCTTATTTGGGGAATTAGGTAAAGGGGATTGGGGTTGTAAAAGGAAATGAAGAAAAAATCAGAAAGAGTAAGTTAATAAAAAAAAAAAAATTAAAAATAAATAAAATAAAGGAAAAAAAAGTTCTCTCCCTGTGAGGTGAGGAAGAAGTAATCATTAATTAAAAAAATAAACCTGAGGAAAAAGAGAAACATCAACATAAACAAATGAAGGGAGGGGGGGGGGAGAAAAGAGGAAAGGGGGAAGGGGGGGAGGAGGGGGAAAGTGAGGAAAGGGAAATAAAAGAAATAAAATAAAAAAAAAAAAATAAAGAATGAAGAATAAAAAAAATAGAAAGAAAAAAAAGAAAATAAAAAAATAAGAAAGAAAATAAGAAAATAAAAATAAAGAAAAGGGAAAGAAAGAAAAGGATGAAAATATATTGAGGGACAAAGAGAAGAAAAAAAAAAAAAAAAAAACTTACATCCAGGACTATAAGCAAAAAAAAAAACCAAAAAACACAAAAAAAAAAAAAAAAATGAATAAAAAGAAACAAACAAAAAATAAAACAAGTAAACAATCATGATGTGGCTCCAAAGCTAAAATTCTGTTGAGCAACACTTTGAGGTCAATCACTGTTTGTTTTTTATTATTATTATTTTCAACTACAATTGAAAAGCAATGTTTTATTTCACTAAAATATAAGTTTTTAAATTTTTATGTATTATTAGTATCTTTTATTTTAATTACTGTTGTGAATTTAGCCATTTCTTTCATTGGTGAATAATTTTAGGGACGATGTACAGGGGTTAGAAAATAAAATTGAAACAGCTGTCATTTTAGTGTGGGGGGTGTTATGGCTAAGAGATGAGACTGGGGTGAAAAATTATCATTAATTGGACAGTAAGAGAGGGAGGAAAATAAAAAGGAAAAAAAAAGGGAAATTTTTAAAAAAATGATATGAATAAAACAATAATTTAAAAAAAATAAAAAGAGGACAAATTGTTGGTGGACGTCTTGGTGGCACATCTGTGAGAAGAGAAGTCTTTGTGATGTATAGAACAGAATCTGGGGAATAATAAGAATATAATAAAGGAATAAAGACATTCAAAGGAATAATTTGGGGAAGAGGGGGAGGTGTGAGGGGGGGTGGTTGGGTGACCTGGAGATATAAAAAAAAAAAAAAAAGTAAACGACTGAGGGCATTGGATTGGCTTGGGCCTGGAGTAGGGGTGGAAGGGGATAGGGCAAGAAAAACAGGGACCATGAATGAGAAGATTCAAAAATTAAAAGTTTAAGGTTGTGAAGTGGATGGGGAGAAAATAACAAAAAAAAAATGCAAAATGAAGACAGATAGAATGGTGGAAAATGAAGTGAAGAAGAAAATGAGAATGTCCAAAAAACTCAAAAATACAAATATAAATATAAAATATATGTAGATGGGAAGGTAGAAAGAGAAACGAATTCTCTCCATATATCTGGACCTAGCTCACAAAAGAAAGAAATAAAATCTAAATAACCCTTTGACAAGTGAAAATTAATTCAAAAATATATTTTGGCGAAAAGGAGCCAAATAAATAAATGAATAATCAAGTATTACTTGTTTCCCCATGTATGTAAAACCTAATTTCACTCCAACTCACACTTAAAAAACAACAAAGTGCTTCACAGCCAGATAGAATAAATAAAACACATATTAAAGAATAAAAACATATAATCAAATGCAGTTCTGTTGTTTTCTTGCAGCATGTTCCTGTTTGAGCCACTTCATATGTCACTCTATGAAATATGAACGTAGTTGAATTTCTGCACGTAGATTTAATTTATTAGGAGTGACACTCGGAGCCGTCATGATGCAAATAAACTACTTAGTGATAAAAGCTTAATATGCAGCTTATAGTGTGTCAGAACTCATCATGTAGCACTTATATCCCCCCTCGGTCGTCTGTCTGCTTCAGATATGGTGTTTTAATTACATCTCCAATCTTGGACCCTGTGGGCTGAGCTAAACATAGAAGCTCGTAATTAATTGTGTTGCAGATCTTTTTTTTTATTGCTGCTCTGGAACGCAGACCAGTGAAGCGGAGATCATTTTTCACTCTCAGCTCAGTGACATCAAAATTACAGCGCGTGCAATTAAAGAAAAGGTTAAATTCACAACAGTAATTCAAGTAACAAGATACTAAGAATTAATTTAAAACATTAAAATTTAATGAAATAAAATATTGCTTTTGAATTGCAGTTGAAAATAATAGTTTATAAAAACAGTGATCGCCTCAAAGTGTTGCTCAATAAAATTCATCAGTTCCATCATGCTTGTTCACGTTTTATTTTTGTTTGTTTTTAATATTTCTGTTGAACCACAATTCAAAATCAGTCATGATTTTCATAGAATTTTTATTTATTATTTTTGTCAATTTTATTTTATTTAACTGACAACTGATTTTTTCCTTCTTTAATTGGAGGGTTTGAATCCTTTTGAAGATAACTGCCAATAAATGGATAAATAATCAAAATATGAAAAATGACATTTAAAAAATACTATATTAATAACAATTTAATATACTGTCATTCTTAAAAATTACTCATACCACCCAAGTCATTATAGTTATGCAAATAACAAGAAACTAAATAAAATAATAATACATAAAAATTGACAAAATTATAATTAAGTTAAATAAAATATTGCTTTTCAATTGTAGTTGAAAATAATGATAAAAAAAACAGTGATCGCCTCAAAATGTTGCTCAACAAAATTTCAGCTTCAGAGCCCCATCATACTTGTTCACTTGTTTTATTTTTGTGTGTTTATTTTTAATATTGCTTTCAAACCACAATACAAAATCAATGTCATGATTGTTATAAAATTTTTATTTATTATTACTTTTGTCAATTTCATCTTTTTTTGCTGACAGCTGATTTTTTTTCCTTCTTCAATTTGAGGGTATAAATAATTTTGAGGACTGTATTTAAATAGACAATCAAAATATGAAAAATTAAATAAAAAAAAACTTTATTAATCACAATTTAACAATTGATTATTAAATATAGAAAGCATAAAGCTGAGCGGGCCGACATCTCCACAGTCTGTTTCTGTATGCCTGGGTGCAGCATGCGTACTGGACATCCTCTCTGCATTAGTGCCCTTGAGCAAACGCAGGATTTGTTCCAGTGCAGTGCTTTTGCTCCAGATAGTTGGCTTTGACACACAGCTCTCTATCTGGACTGCTTCTCTGTTTTATTAACCAATAATCTCTCGTGTCACAGAGAAAAAGTCACAAGTTGTGGAGAAAGTGGGGAGATAACAAGGCTCCATTCAGACAGCTTGGCATCTTCAGCTTCGTCTTCATCATTTCCCCGACTACAAAGTGCCCTTTGGAGTGAGCGTACAACAACACTGGGATTATTATCTTGTTCTCACCACTCCGCTTCATCAGTTTACTTCATTGTATGCACCGCAGAGCGACGACAATGGCCCATTGTTCGGTTTCAGCATGTTCCGGTTTGAGCCACTAGAGGTCAGTGTGAGTACAGCCAGACATCCACGAGCCAGCAGCAGCATCCTCATTCATGGATAAGTTTGAGCTGGAAATGACACGTAAGAAATCATTTTAGGAAATAAAAATAATTTAAAAAAGAAAATGAATAGTTGCATCCACTTTCAACAAATACAGAAATTTAATTTAAAAAGAAAAAAATAGCCGTTCTAATATATGAGAGTAAAATTAAGTCTTATTTGTATTTGAATGATTTCTATTTTATGATGAAAAAGAAAAAAGAACCAGTGGTAGGCTATCACTGCATCACAGCTGAGTAAAATTTCATTTAGTTTGTTTACAAGCATATTAATAATAACAGTAATTTATACTTTATTAATCCCAGTTAATAAAGTTCTCTGCATTTAACCCATCTAAAGTTTAACCTGAGAGCAGCCAATTACAGCACACGGGGAGCAGTTCCTGGAAGGATCTATCTATGGACCTTTGCTCAGGGGCATGGATATTCCATATAAATCATAAATTATCTATCTATCTATCTATCTATCTATCTATCTATCTATCTATCTATCTATCTATCTATCTATCTATCTATCTATCTATCTATCTATCTTGAAAATGACTCACTCATCCACGCATTTTGGTACTGCAGGAAAACTTGTTTTATTTTTTGTTTGTTTGTTTTTAATATTTCTGTTGAACCTCAAAATCAATGTCATGGTTTTAATAAAAAAAAAAATATTTATTACTTTTGTCAATTTCAACTTATTTCACTGGCAGGTAACTTCGAGGACGACTGTGTTTGTGTATATATATATTAGGGATGTTCAATATAGACAAAAAAAAAAACAAAAAACGATATTGATATTTTCCGATATGACATTTTAGTGCCAATATCGGCCGATAATATCGGAGATCCCTAATGTAAATATCTATCTATGTATATATATGTGTGTGTGTGTGTGTGTGTGTGTTTGTGTGCATTTATATACAGTTCTCACAAAAAGTTATGGATATTCAGCTTTTGGTTATAATTTAAGGAAAATGTAAAATGTTCATAATTTATTGATATTATATCATGAATGTTGGACATTTAACTGGAAATATTATGGTAATTCCTCCATCTCAAACATCCCTAACTTTTTGTGAGTATATATATATGTATATATATGTATATATATATATATATATATATATATATATATATATATATATATATATATATATATATGGTCTTTTCAAATATAATAGCACAGTATATCTTTGGCAGTTCTTGACTGCATATCTGTCAGCATAAAAAACATTTCAGTGCATTTGAGGTTGGGACTCTTCCTCAGCAGCTCTACCTGCTGCATGGCCCCGCCCCCGTGCGTGACGTGTGCGCCATGACGTAGGCGCGGCGCAGCGCTCCGCTGTGCTGCAAGGCGAGCAGGCAGGCAGGCATAGCAGCTGCAGAGGGATCAGGAACGCTGGCAACAACGGCCACATCCATGTTGGGACCGTCAGACGCGACACATTCGCCTGCTCAGTGAATGACACTTTAACGCCCTGCCCCCCCACCGACCACACGTCGCTCCGTTTTTTCACGCATGCGTGGGATTCTGCTTCTCAGCCCGTCGACCTGAAATGACTGCGGGGCGCCGCGTCTAGCCCATGGTTGCTGCGGGGGCTCCTGGCTTGTGGATTATCCGTCGTCGCCGAGCCAGTCGCATGGTGGAACCCGGAGGAGGCCCCGCTCTGCTGGATGGATGTGTGTGAGGCAGCGCCGAGCGCCCAGTGCTGATGTCGACGGTGATGATGATGATGATGCTCGGCTTTCATCGACAGTGGGCGAACTGATCTTGGATGTTCGGGCTATATCGCCCCTACACAAAACATTTTCTCACACAGCAACAAATAAATTCCTTAAAAGCTGGACGCCCCTGGAGCAGTTTATGACGGTAAGAACGACGCTCATTCACAACCCCCAGTCCCCCCCCCCTCCTCACACACACACACCACAGCCAGTTGACGTTAGCTAGCTAGCTTAGCGCTGTCACTTTTATCTAAGTTGCTCCCTGCGCGGCTAACGTGGCTAATATTGCTAAATAGCACGGAGGCAGCGCTGTTCCGAAGAGCCCGTTACGTAATTCCACCTGCGTGCGCGTGAATGGAGTTTCTCAGCAGGAATAAAAAGCTCCGGGTTCATTCTTTAATCTGTAATCTCACAGCCAGGGGTTGTGTAGCCTGGTTAGCTAGCTGTGTCTTAGCCCATTCAATGCACCTCGCGTTTTAATTGACGTCGCCACTAAACGGGAGCGAATCTCACGCGCACAGGATCGGCTTTAACAAAAATACGTATTCAGGAGATGCGACTTTGTCCGCCACTGAACCGACATGGAAAATATTCCGGTTAAATAGGTCGCAGCTCATTCATTGGCCAGTATACAATAAGCCCTTTAAGACGGAGTGCAGTTAGCGGTCCCCGCGTCATGATGTGGCTTTAAAAACGTCCTTTAATATGAATTATGGCTGATATTAAGGAGTGTTTGGTGCCAGCGTTGCTGTTTGCATGATGTGGCTTTAAAAACGTCCTTTAATATGAATTATGACTGATATTAAGGAGTGTTTGGTGCCAGCGTTGCTGTTTGCATGATGTGGCTTTAAAAACGTCCTTTAATATGAATTATGGCTGATATTAAGGAGTGTTTGGTGGCAGCGTTGCTGTTTGCGGTTCTAGCATTTATGTTAGTGAATTTCACGCGGCGCAAACGGAGCCGGTGCGCGGTTTGGTCATTGGAAAGTGCATAATTGGAGCCTGTTTGCGCTGCTCTCATGTTCATGTCACATTCTGGAAATGTCACACCAGAGCGCGCCCCCGCGCGCGCGTAGCTGTTTATAGAGACCCTGCTTTCAGCTGCGCGTGCACTGAAGGGGGGGCAGTTACTCTGCGACGTGTTCGTGGGGAACTTGTTAATTATTTGGTGTTCCGTTACGGATGTGAGGCGTCCTCTTTTCTCGATGACGTAATCCCCCCCCCCCATCCGTGCCACATCTTTGGGTCGCAGTTGGTGCCTCTGCTGCCTGCTGCTTGCCAGTCTGCTGCCGCTGCTGGGATCATACGGACCCTGCTCAGTCCTGTTTGTCTAGCCCCCCCCCCCCCTTTTTCCTCTTTCTGCCCCTTTTCGCCATCTTAACCTGCGACGTGACCGTAAACTCATGTCGCAGTTGGTCTCGGGGATGGATTCAGGGCTCTGCAATACTAAGAAGACCCCCCAAATGTGGCTGGGAATCCCCAGGGATTCCTGGAGGTGACATCAGAGGAGCGCGCATCCTGGAGGTGACATCAGAGGAGCGCGCATCCTGTGCCACTTTACCGTTTGACTCATTTGACACCTTGAATTAATCCTGCAGGCTTTTTCCAGGCAATTTAAGCACAGATTTGACCAGATGGAGGTGAAGAGACGGAGTTTGACCCGCTGATTTTTGCTGCTCTGACCTGAATTCATGTGGGAATCAGTGTGAGACTGATGGGAATTAGGTCTGCCCGCGCATATTCTTATGGAGGACGTGATTCCATGCTGGGAATTTCCTCCATATTGTTTGGGAAGATGAGGATTAAAGGCATATGCCCCCCCTTGGTGAAACTGAGCCTCCCCCCGCAGTCCCCTGAGTTGGACAAGTGGGCAGAATCTGGCAGCACTGACTTTAGCTTAGCTTAGCATAGTTGCTGTAATCTGGTGGTTCCAACTAGCATCACTTGGTGAAAGTGAACGAATGAACTGGAGATTTTTTCCAGTTACTTTTTGTGACCCGCTGATTCTGATCGAGAACAAACGAGAAGCTGATTTCACATCAAAGGACTGACGGGGCGGCGTTCAATAGGTTCCCCCATATAGTTCCCCTATTGAATAGGAAGCCGAAGTCCCCCCCCCCTCTACGTTCGCACCACCTAAGAGACGAAAACTATGACTGGAAGTCAATGAGGAGAAAATCATGATCTGCTGGTTCCAGTCGTTCTCTGTGCTGGATTCCACATATGTTGGTTGTAGATTTGAATGAAAATTTTTCGTGCAAAGAAAAAATAAAATACAGCGAAGATTTTAGATAATTTTAGGAATTACGTGAAGCGTCTGTGTGGACTACAGCTCTCTACTGTTGGGATTTTACGCCGGCACGTCACTGCTTTTTACTTAATTTTTCAAGAACAGGAAAAAGAGCGTGAACAGAGGTGAAAACCGTTTTAGGTCAGGAAATGTTGGGTCTTTCCATCACGCCGATGGAACGACGTCCAGTCTCGGTCACGCGACTGGGACCAGAAGATAATTATTTTCTCCTCATTGACTTCCATTCATATTTTTTCGTCTCTTAGGTCCCATGGTGCGGACGTAGAGGGGCGGGACTTCGGCTCCCTGTACCGCCCCGTCCGTTCGTTGATGTGAAATCAGCTCCTTGTTTGTACTCGATCAGAATGTGCGGGTCATGAAACGTAATTGGAGAAAAATCTCCGGTTAATTAGTTCCCTTTCACCAAGTGATGCTAGTTGGAACCACCAGATCACAGCAACTATGCTAAGCTAAGCTAAAGTCAGTGCTGCCAGATTCAGAGAACGACTGGGTCGGTTTGAAAACGCTTCTGCCCACTCGTCGAACTCGGGAGTCTGTGGGGGGAGGCTCAGTTTCACCCGGGGGGGCATATGCCTTTAACCTATAGAAGTACTTGATGAAAACTCCTTAGTTTTGTAGTTGGGAGTAAAAAGACTCGCTGCTATACTGAAATGGGATCCATATATTGCAAAATCAGGGTTCTTGCAGGGTCTTAAAAAGTCTAAAATTTATAACTTTTTGCTTTTGTTCCTTCCCGTAGAGCTTTGGCCACATAGAATACGCTGAATCAGAAGCTGGAACTGTCCGCCTTTCTGAAAGGTTCAGATAGCTACGAAGGAGATTTCCAATTTCTTTTTCTATTTAAAGAAAAAGAAGAAAAACAGTTAAAGGCCTCCTTCCACTGAAAAGCCGTTTAACTTGCTCCTTCTGAAATACGGAGGGTTTCCCCTTGTTTACTTACACATGCTGACTTGCTAGCGTTGCGTTCCCCCCAGTCGGCTGTGCTTCCTCATCACAGAAACAATACGAAGAAAAGAGCGAATCGGGAACAGCCTCGCACTTCTACGTAACATTGCAAATAGCGTCTCCCACGTGGGGTTTCTATCTGTCCATTGGAAGGCAGGTAACCCTCCACTACACACTAGAAGTAAAGACGGCACGACTGTAGCTTCGGAGTTGAGAAGCTAATTAGCTAACTGTTTGTTAGCATGGCGGCACAAACTTGTTTGTCGGCTCTATTTCCTGTCTGTAACAAAATAAGAGCGGAGGGCGGAGCTTCCTTCATACACTGATGGGAGGCAGCCAATCAGACGGAAATTCATGAGAAGGACCCGGAAAAGCTGCCGTTGGACCACAAGCCTCTCTTCTAGTATACAAATACAGCTGGATACAAAGATACCAGAAGGTTTTTTTTTAACAGAAACGATGCAGAATGCATTCAATAATAATGGAGAACACAGAAATATTAATGACATCACCATGGAAGTACACTTTAAATGCATTTTTCTTGAGTAGCGCTTAAGTTAATATTAATGTCTGTGTCTGTTATTTGATTGAGTTGCTCACTAAAATCAAGGTTTTTTTAGTTACTTTTGGGGCGATTATGTGATTAATCAACATTGATAAATTACAAACCCTGTAATTAATTACATTTTTAAAAATCATGTCCCACCCCTATTCTGAATTTGTGGGATCATTTGAATGTTTCTGATAATGCATCATGTTGGTCTTAAATTTGATGTATAAAGCTCTTAAATTTAACTCATGGAAACCTGCAGGAACCCTGAAAAACACGAGGGCTGTGCTGTGGAGATGTCTGGACCTAAATGCAACTAAATAAGGGCGAGCAAAGTTTGTGTCATGAAATAAAAATGCCCCCTTTGCTGTTTTTATTTTTAACACGCATTATAAATTCATAAATTGTGTGTGGAGGAGAATTCTGGGCTGAGCTTCAGATGTGATCCCTTTGCTCCGCTGGAGTCCTGCGTTTGAGGGTGGACAGACTCAGCTGGTGAAGATGGGATCGCCCGTGGCAACGGCCCTGCTTTACGTGAGCGACGCACCTGAACCTGCCGTCCCCACAGTGCACCGCCGAGTCTTAAGAACAAAACAGACAATAGTTAGTAAAAAAGGAGAGGAAGAAGTGAGAAATACAAAGGGCAGAAGGCAGGAGGCAGGTGTGGCGGGGGTAATGGGGATGCACTGCACCTGCTGGCAGGAGGGTCCTTTGGGACAAACTTGGATGTCGGATAGCATTAGATCACAGGATACCTTCTGCAATGGATACGATGAAGACGTTATTTGTTAAGTAACCTTAGCAAATTGATTTTAAATTAGTCAAAAATATATTTTTGATATAAAGGGACAGTTCACTACAAAATCATCTTTTCTTCTGGATTGTTGTGATTGGTTGTGGAGATTTAAAGATATTAAAGGATAACTTTCTCATTTTTCCAACCTGGACCTTATTTCTGGGAGTTTCTACGTGCATTTACTCACCGGTAAAGTTTCTGCATCCTTTTGACCCCTTTGGGAGATATTACGTTGAGTCGCCCTTTGGTGTGCGTCCATATAATGGGGGAGACGGGGCAGCCAATACATACGACATTATCTGCAGCAAAAACTCCTCGATTTTTTTCACCAATACTTTAGGTAGGATGAACGAATAAATGAGTACTATTGTCCTGTGAGTCCAGTTTTAGCTTTCCGTTAGTTATCAGGGTTCTACACACGTTTCAGGGACGCACGTTCACGATTCGCATTTCCATACACACTCAGAAACAGAAGTACGAGACAGGAACATTTCTGTACCTGCAGGTACATTTACTACAAATATTCTCTCAAAAGTACAATACTGGTCTTTATGAGGCCAGAAGTACCTATATACTATGAAAAAGGCTCCAAAGTAATATAAAGTACACATTTGTACCATTCCAACCCTAAGGGTACCTGCAGCATTGAAAAATGTGTGTAGCTTGTACAATAACTATAAATAGCAGTACTTCTAAACAGTAGTATAATTATAGTTATTATATTATGATTTTCATAATAATCATAGTAATAATTATATGTATAATTATATATGTGTTTGGCCTAATATTTCTATAATAATTATTCATTTATTATTAGCATCTTTGATTGTTGTCATAATCTCTATTTTATTGACTTTTATTCATCATCTTTAATTGGTTTAATTGTACTTTATTAACTCATACAGCTTGATAAGGTACAAAAATGGACCATGAAGGTACAGAAATGTCTTTCAGAAAGGAACCCCCCCCCAGCAACAAGCTTTGGACCCTTTTAGGTACAAACTGGTACCTCTGTTTCTGAGTGTGTTCCCTCCCTCTGATGTCATGGTTTGGGTTAAGATTGCGCTTTGTACGTGCAAAATAAATCAAGAACGCCGATGCTGCCATTTGCAACTAGTTTGTTTTTACCCAAATAAAAAGTGTTAAACTTCCATTTACAAGTTCAGCTGTACGTTTTTTACTCTGAGGTGAATCAGACTATGCAGATGAGCTCATAACGGCCAAACCCAAAGCCCGCTGTGGGGAGTGGGTGGCTGTTGGGTGGAAGTGTTACCAGCGTGTTAAACTGAAGCGGAGCATCTTTCTGGCCAGAAACGAGACGTCTGAAAACCACGTAGAGAAAGTGAAAGAATAGTTCCTGTGTTTGCTTTTTAATAAGGTTCGTGCAAGCTTGATCTTTTCCATGAGTGCACGGCTATGAAGATTAGCGGTGCAGCAAATCCTTGTCCAGTCTTTAGACGGGTTCCTCCCGGCTCATGGCCTTGCCTTTATCCTGGACGGTCTTCCCCAGGCTGGACAGGGAACTGGAAGAGAGGCCTCCTGGTTAAACATAAACTGGCCGACGCGTAAAAGGGTCGTCAAAGCCCAGCTTTTGTTCTTGTGAGTTTGTAAAGGCTGAGATGTTTCCACACTGTGGGACGGGCAAGATGCAAAGCAGGAGTAAATACGAAAGTTGTGTCGTGAGTCTTGAACAAAATCATTGGATAAAGCCAACAACAGTTACTTTACATTGTGATATCTATGTAGAGCCCTATGAAATCCATTTTTTTTCTATAATTCAGTTTTCATTTTTCCCATTTTTGGTGTTTTTCCTACTTTAATTTTTGAGAATTCTGTTTTTATTATTTAACACAAATTTAACACCAATGCAGTGTTTAGAATAGGGATGTAACGACTACCGGTAAAATGATTAACCGTGATAAAATGACCAACGATTAGTAATACCATTTCAAATTTTAATTATCGTTAAAGCCGTGACTGATTACTGCACTCTGAAAAACTTCCAGTGATGCTGCTCATTGGCTGGAAAAGCAGCAGCAGTCGCAGTTTGACACGATTCATTTATGAAAACGTCCATGAAGACGCCCACATGGACGCTTCTGGAGAATTTTCCCCCTTTAAAAAGGACAAAGTAGACGTCGAGACCCATTTTGGATGTCTTTGATAATACTGGGGGGTGATTTCAATAATACTGTGATCATGATCATCGTGGTCATTTCTGTCACAATAACCGTGATATGAGATTTTCATATCACGGTTCAGGGTTCAGGGCTCCAGACTGCGACCAAATCGCGTTTTGTGACTGAAATGTGAGCCGGAGCGAGTAAAGTTTCGTACACTCGCGCATGTGCGACCAATAAAATGCGCCGTTTTTTTCTGACAGACTTTCTCACCGGGTCCGTGTGTGGTTCTGCCTCGCTATGAGGTCGATGGTTTAACTCCACACCGGTTCCTTGTGTGGTGCTGCCTTGCTATGAGGTCGATGGTTTAACTCCACACCGGTTCCTTGTGCGGTGCTGCCTTGCTATGAGGTCGATGGTTTAACTCCACACCGGTTCCTTGTGTGGTGCTGCCTTGCTATGAGGTCGATGGTTTAACTCCACACCGGTTCCTTGTGTGGCGCTGCCTTGCTATGAGGTCGATGGTTTAACTCCACACCGGTTCCTTGTGTGGCGCTGCCTTGCTATGAGGTCGATGGTTTAACTCCACACCGGTTCCTTGTGTGGCGCTGCCTTGCTATGAGGTCGATGGTTTAACTCCACACCGGTTCCTTGTGTGGCGCTGCCTTGCTATGAGGCCGTTTCAGTCGGTGGTTTAACTCCACACCGGCGTCAGGTCTATTAATGACAGAACATGCTTCCAACACGTCACGCTCTAAGCCGTGTAGCCGTGTAGCAGGACCAGACAGGAAATCAGACACATGAGCAGTGGCAAGCATCCGGTGAACTTCAAAATAAAAGCCCCGCAGATTTGCCATGGCTGAATTATCAGTGGCACCAGATCAGAAGTGGAGTGGGGTCATCAGGGGGTCTGAGTGGGTTTTTTTCCATCATGGACCAGTCATGTCATGTCATTTTCTGTACCGCTTATACAGTTCAGGGTCGCGGGGGTTGCTGGAGTCTATCCCAGCTATTATCAGGTGAGAGGCGGGAACACCTGGACAGGTCGCCAGTCTGTCGCAGGACCAACACAGAGAGACAGACAATCATTCACACTCACATTCATTCATAGGGACAATTTAGAGTGATCAGTTAACCTGACATGTCTGTGGACGGTGGGAGGAAGCCGGAGAACCTGGAAAGAACCCCACGCGTACACGGGAGAACATGCAAACTCCACACAGGAATCGAACTAGCAACCTACTTATTGTGTGGCTGCGGTGCTAACCACCACGCCACCATGCAGCCCCATCATGGACCACAGGACTCTAATCCAGCCCTCTTTATCATGATTGTTATCAGGTGAACTGGTGACATCATGCATGACCTTGCAATTTTGTCATCTGTTCCTCGTCCCTTTATCATAATTTCTTTATCATTAATCTATTTTTATATATCTGAGTGGAATGAGTCTTGACATGAATATTTTTAATGGGCAAAAATACTGAAACAAATAAATAGAGGTAACTTTGTCTTGGACTTTTTCTCTCCTTTTTGCTGATCCGATCCATGACTCAAAAACCGCAAACCGCTTCGAACCGTGACGTCATTGATCCATTGCACCGCTACCAACAACATGCAGGGACCTGCACCACACGGCTAAAACATGCCAGAGTGAACACGGAGCCAGTCTGAGACATACATGTGCTGTGACCTGCGAACATCGTAGTTTCTGCGTTTATGGTTCAAGTATTTCTCAGTGATTCAGTGAAAATGAGGAAATGTGAACATTTGCTTTGCAAGCTGATTTCGGTGCGCGCCCCTAAAGTTTCTTCTTGCGCTCCTAAAAATGTAAGTTAGGAGCCGCTGTGCTCCTGGTGAAAAAAGTTAGTCCTGTCGTTACAACTATAGTATAGAACAATTAAATTCAGCCAAGTTATTCAGTTTGAATGATTGTTCACTAAAACCCATTTTTTTAAAGTTATTTTTGGGGCGATTACTGTTATGCGATTAATCAGGATAGATAAATTACTAACCCTAAATTTCTGGGATTATTTGAATGTTTCTAATAATGCATCATGTTTGTCTTAAACTTGATTTAAAAAGGTCCCAGATTTAACTCGCTGAAACCTGCACGAACCCTGTTAAACAGAAAAACCCCAGTGGGGGGGGGGGGGATGCGTGCTCTGCAGCTTTGGTGACCCCTTTGGAGGTTTTTTCCGAGTTTTATTCAGGAAAAAATCCTCATTTACGGAAGTTGTCGCTCATTTTTGTGACTTTCTGCGTTTCTAATAAATTCGTTTTTAATGTTGAATTCCATGATTCCATCCGTGATTCCATGATGGCAGATTTGACGGGGCTGCATCCACGTTGTCTCGTGAAAACAGACTGATGTGATCCGTCGCTGTTATCTGCTTTACAGTTTCCTCCATTCTTGCCTGCCTCTTCTGTCTCTTCAGTGTTGTCCTTTCCTTTTTCTCTCTATCTTTGCCCGG
This sequence comes from Atherinomorus stipes, assembly GCA_023101725.1. NCBI lineage: Eukaryota > Metazoa > Chordata > Actinopteri > Atheriniformes > Atherinidae > Atherinomorus > Atherinomorus stipes. Next base: position 35,425 of record JALJCO010010394.1, read on the forward strand.
CAGCTTATTTGTTGTTGGTCTGAAGGTTGGGGAGGCACGCCCTCCCTTCTCAGCCTGCAGCTCCGCAGCGGTGACGCTTCGTGTTGGTGTTAACTGACAGTGTTGGAGGGGGGAGTGCTGGCTGGGTGCTGCAGGCGAGATACATTATCAGGCTGGAAAGATGCAAGCATCGGTGTATCTTACATTACAGTCGTAGGTTGGGGCTCGTTGCCAGAGGTTGTGTAACTCTTTCATGCATCTATTTTATTTTCTATCTGACTACTGCTGTCAAATGGATTATTTTAACCCAATGCCCTAATTAATAACTTAATTAATAAGTAGGGATGCACAGAAAATTCAGCCACCAAAAGTTTTCAGCCAAAAATGACCCAAAAATGCTTTTTCGTTTTTTGTCTGAAAGACATAAATCACGAAACAGCTGAAACTTGTGATGACGCGGCAAACAGCATCCAGCACGCAACTTCTGCACTTTGTGTTTTTATGTGAGAACATGTTTAATTTAGTCTTTCAGCATCAGTCAGTTATCAGCCTGGATGTTAGTATTTGTTGTAGTAGTACTACAGAGAGACATTTAAAAGAGATTATGTAATAATACACGAGTGGGGTCAAACTAAATATTTTATTTTGGATTTTTATTTGTATTGTGCATTGCTGTAAAGTCAGTGGAAAATAAATATTTTGATACTTTTGTATTTGAATGCAATGCCTTGATTTTAGTGAGGTTAGTACGCATCATAGCCAAAAATACTACGTTCTAATAACTGACAATCATTTCTTTTGGTGTTTTTGTTTTTGGTCTTCTTTTGCTCATTTTTTGTTTTTGTTCAAGAATTTTCATTTCATTTCCTATTAAAGGGACATTCCACCCACAGAATGATGTAACTTTATCTTCCACCCCCCTCATGGTGAGAAAGACTCTGCAGCACTTTTTTAATATCTCAAATGCAGCCGGTGATCAGGAAGGCTTCTCGTTTCCCCCCAACTTTCATATAATGGAGTTCACCGGGGTCCGAGCCAAAAAGGTCCATTAAAGTCCACAAAAACGTGTCAATATTCCTCCATACTGCTCGTCCAACGTAATCCAAGTGTCCTGAGTGGGTAGCATCCAGAATTTACTGGAAACATCATTTAGTAGATTTTTAGAGCCTAAACCCAGTACTACATCAGTACTACATCAGTACTACATCTTACTTCTGCGAAGCACGCATATGTGCGCTCACAAAACTATGGAAGCCTCGGCGTTCAGAGCCTACTCTGCCGATAATACAAGCGTAGAAGAAGAAATTCTCTGTTTACATTGTGCTAAGAGCGACAGAGCTGCAGACAAACACAAGAGGCTCCAAGAGGGGTTGATGTTGATTTAAAACAAAGAAAGAAAGAAAAAAGAGAACGCGTGATCTCGTCTGCCGCGGCCTCTATAGTTTCATGAACGTGCATCAGCGTGTTTGCAGGAGATGAGATGTAGTACTGATGTAGTGCTGATGTAGTGCTGATGTAGTACTGATGTAGTGCTGATGTAGTGCTGATGTAGTGCTGATGTAGTACTGATGTAGTACTGATGTAGTACTGATGTAGTGCTGATGTAGTGCTGATGTAGTGCTGATGTAGTGCTGATGTAGTGCTGATGTAGTACTGATGTAGTGCTGATGTAGTACTGATGTAGTGCTGATGTAGTGCTGATGTAGTGCTGATGTAGTGCTGATGTAGTACTGTTGTAGTACTGATGTAGTACTGTTGTAGTACTGATGTAGTGCTGATGTAGTGCTGATGTAGTGCTGATGTAGTACTGTTGTAGTACTGATGTAGTACTGATGTAGTACTGTTGTAGTGCTGATGTAGTACTGATGTAGTGCTGATGTAGTGCTGATGTAGTGCTGATGTAGTACTGATGTAGTGCTGATGTAGTACTGATGTAGTACTGATGTAGTGCTGATGTAGTACTGATGTAGTACTGTTTAGGCCTTTGGTGGTCGCCCTTCAAACCGCGGCAGCCGCCTGCCTATTCCACACCACCCTTGGAAAAGCTTGCAGTCCGATGCAATGTAGACTAATCCAGCCAGACGCCACAACCAGACCGTCCACGGTGGTGTTGCTGGGATTTAATTATAATCTGGGGGATATTGTGAAATATCGGTTTTTTTTTTTTAATCCGGGTAGGGTTGGGGCCAAAAAAAAAAAGGCAGTTCAATAAAAAACACTAGCGGATCAGGAGGGTGGTGTCCTGCAGCCTTTAGCTTCATCTGCAGGACATGTGAAGCTACGTGGTCTGTACAGTCCTAAAACAACATAGATATATAGGAGAGAAAAGAAAAGGAACCATTTTTGGGAGAGTTTTGTTTTTATATTTTTATAAGTATAGAGAGGTGTGTGTGTTATTCCAGTGTGGTGTGGTATAAGACAGTTTCTACAGATGAATGATAGTTTTTACATTAATGCTCCGATGTTAAAAAAAAGTCTTCAGAGATCTCTGGATAACATACCTGCAGGTTATCATGACCTTAGACGACTGTCCAACGTTGGAAATCCAGATATTCACGCTGCTTTCCATGTTGGCAGATACGAGGTCATTGGGACTCGTTACCCAGGCAACGGTGGATTAGTCTATAGGTTACCATCACCAATTACATGAAGAGTTGTGGGTGCTATTCCTGCACCTTTGCCATGACTGTTTAACTGGCACTGCTTTAATGACCCCGTAAAACAACATCCGTGCACACATCTCACCAGATAGATGTCCGAAAGCCGGCGAGTTAGTGGTCTGTTGCTGGGCGGATATGGCACGACTCGACCAACAAAAAGCATCCTCCTAACTCCAAACACAGCTGTGTTTATGAACGGCGAGATACCACGGCTACAGAACGCCAGGACGAAGCTGCCGAGACACATTTAGTCTTCCAGAATGGAGCGCAAGTGTCGACAGTGACGCGTTGGCAGAAACGCTGGCAGGCTCGGATGAATCTTCAGGATTTTTATCTTTTTGTTTCAAAAGAAACGGGAGGAGGGGAAACTGGAAATGTTTGAAAGAGCTCAGATTGAAGTTATTTCTGCCCGTGAAGACCAGGAGAACAACACCACGGCCCTGTGGAGTGGGTGAAGATGACATGAGTTTTTAATGGACAGTGTTTATCAGTGTACCCTCGACTTCTTGCAATTAATCGAAATTTGATTGTGATTTCAATTTTAATATCAAACGATCTCCAAACTAATATAATCAAGTTGAAATGATTTATTTGCCATTTTTCTTTCCACAATTTCTGATAAAGACATTTATGTGCAGCACATTACCTTCCATGCGAGTGCCACACCTCCACTCGGGCAGCTGAAGCACTGCACGAAGGCTTAATAAAGTTTATTTTGGGATGTTTTTACATAAATAAGTATGCTTATCGCATTCTTTAGATATAGAGAAATTGCACGACAGCTGGATACATAGTATATTTTGGACAAATTTGTGTTTTTCTCTGTCCTATATTTATTTTATTCATTTAATATTTTATACATTGCATAACAGCTGAAAGGTTCATGTTTGTAGCCTGTATTTTCAATTTTGAACATTTTGCGTAAATGATCAATAAGTGTTTTTTGACAGAGAGAGAAATGCTGAATAAATGCATTGTGTAAGTAAAAATAATAGTTTAAATAATAGTGATTTCAATATTGAGTCAAATAATCGTGGTAATCATTTTTTTTGGAAGTAACTTGAGGCAATATTTCCCCCGGACTTTTATGGAGTGTAAACCTTTGGAAAGGCAGCAGGCTCAGTTCGTGGCAGCGGCAACATGCCAGTCCGAACGGGCTGCCAGAGTCCGCCGAAGCAGCCGCCTGACGTGCCACGCCAAGTTTTTAAGAAATGTTTCTATGACGTCGAGGAGCACAAAGTACGCTTTTACAGAATGTTTGAGTGTGAAAACACAACCTGGTTTTAACCTGTAGGGGCTGTTTTTGAAATAAAAACAAACTAGTTTTAATAGCATAGGTGTTTTTTATCACTGTCAAGTACAAATATGCTGTTTAAGATAAAAAAAAACACATTTTAAGTTGCACTACCCCTTTAATAGTTGGACTGTATGGAAGCCTCGGCGTTCAGAGCCTACGCTGCCGATAATACAAGCGTAGAAGAAGAAATTCTCTGTTTATATTGTGCTCAGAGCGACAGAGCTGCAGACAAACACAAGAGGGTCCAAGAGGGGTTGATGTTGATTTAAGACAAAGAAAGAAAGAAAAAGAGAACGCGTGATCTCATCTGCCGCCGCTTCCGTAGTTTCATGAACTTGCATCGGTGTGCTTGCAGGAGATGTGATGTAGTACTGATGTGGTACTGATGTAGTACTGATGTAGTACTGATGTAATACTGATGTAGTACTGATGTAATACTGATGTAGTACTGATGTAGTACTGATGTAATACTGATGTAGTACT
>JALJCO010010395.1:0-65858 GCA_023101725.1 Atherinomorus stipes
GAAAACAGCCACAGCTATATTAAATGGGCCATAGGGTTGAGGATTAAAGTGGCTTAATCTCCAAAATGAATTGTTCAGTGGGGGATGTCTGTTTTAAATATAACAGCCTTAGCTCTGGAATGAGAAGATTTGGAGACAGTTTTTCTGTTGTATTGTCATACTTGTTTAGTTTTCACATTTGTCAGAAAGAACTTGAAATAGTTTGTAGCAATTCAAGTTGGACTGAGACAAGGTATACTCTTGATGTCTTATTGCAGTAAACTTTAGCAAGCAACCAGAGGGGAGTGGCTAATACTTCCACCACTTTATTTCATTCCTCCTGAGACAGAGGTGGAAAGATGTGTACTGTAAAGGTGCCACCTTCCTCGCTGCAAGTAGGGTTTGAACCTACGTGGGGAAACCCCATTGGATTTCAAGTCCAACGCCTTAACCACTTGGCTCGTGAAAAGAACAGCACAGCCCCACCCCAGTGACCTAAAGTATATGGCACTGGCCTCTGAAGCAAGGGGTTGTGGGTTCAAGTCCCATCTGGAGATTGCGCAGCAGAGTGGCGCAGCGGAAGCGTGCTGGGCCCATAACCCAGAGGTCGATGGACCGAAACCATCCTCTGCTAGCTGTGTTTTGTTTTTTTTCACAACCAACTTAGCACATTGGATGAGAAGTTTTATGGCTGATCAGAGCAATCTGTCTTCAAGCCACCCCCTTGAAAACAGCCACAGCTATATTAAATGGGCCATGGGGTTGAGATTAAAGTGGCTTAATCTCCAAATGAACTGTTCAGTGGGGGATGTCTGCTTTAAACACAACAGCCTTAGCTCTGGAATGAGAAGATTTGGAGACAGTTTTTCTGTTGTATCGTCATACTTGTTTGTTTTCACATTTGTGAAAGAACTTGAAATAGTTTGTAGCAATTCAAGTTGAGATGAGACAATTCAAGTTGCCTTGTCCAATACCTTGTCTCATTGCAATTGTTGCAGTAAACTTTAGCAAGTAATCAGAGGAGTGGCTAATACTTCCACCACTTTATTTCATTCCTCCTGAGACAGAGGTGGAAAGATGTGTACTGTAAAGGTGCCACCTTCCTCGCTGCAAGTAGGGTTTGAACCTACGTGGGGAAACCCCATTGGATTTCAAGTCCAACGCCTTAACCACTCGGCCATTGCAGCTTGCTGCCAATGTGGTCTACTTCGGGAATTACCGGAACGCTGACCCATGAACAATACAACGAAATGTCTCGTTTCACTTCCGTTAAGTTTTGTTCAGCATTGGGCTTGTGCCAAGTGGCAGGGCTGCTGCCTCGGTCTTGTAGTGAAAGATGGGAAAGTTCACCGACTGCATTTTTCGGTATGCTGCTTTTTATTGCCTCTCACTGTGTGAGAAATATGGGTGCTCTTTTGACTCTGAGCTGGATTTTGGTAGATTTTTCACCACATCGTTCCATCAGAACTCAGAGTGAGGACTCGCAGCTGTTTGTTTTTCCCGTGAAATACGCTGGGTATGTGCATCTTTTGTTCCGCATTGGGCTTGTGCGAGGTGGCAGGGCTGCTGCCTCGGTCTTGTAGTGAAAGATGGGAACGTTCACCAGCTGCATTTTCCGGTATGCTGCTTTTTATTGCCTCTCGCTGTGTGAGAAACATGGGTGTTCTTTTGACTCTGAGCTGAATTTTGGTGGATTTTTCACCACATCGTTCCATCAGGACTCAGAGTGAGGACTCGCAGCTGTTTGTTTTTCCCGTGAAATACGCTGGTTTGAAAATGTTGCAGTACAATGTTTATGGTGTCATCCACACTTTTGCTATGATGAATCTCCTATGTGCATCTTCTTTCTTTAAAGCTCTTATTGAAAAGGACAAAAGACAAATCTCACTAAGTGATTACTTCATTTTTTTCTCTAGACTGAGCTTTCAACAAAGAGCATGACTTTTTCTATGCTCAAAAAGACAACATTACCTCACAGCTGAGGTGCTGTGGCTTAGTTGGTGAAAGTGCCTGTCTAGTAAACAGGAGATCCTGGGTTCAAATCCCAGCAGTACCTGTCAGCAATCAGGCACCTCACCCTCATGTCCATAGGATGTGCCCATCATCTTTATGTCAAGCCATGATCTGCACACTCACACCTTAAAACACAACTCTACACTCTTGAACAACACAAGCACACTCTTCACAGCACATTAACTCAGCTACCTATCACAAACAAAATATCGTTCAAATATTGCCTCTTACATCTATATACACCCTCACCTCCACAATTTTCTTTCCTTATCTGATTCTGCAGACTTCACTCTTTCCAGTGGAGATGATGTGTCCATTGCCATGCAGCTGTAACATCAGAAAATGGACTGTTCTGTCTGCCTGTTGAGCCAGTTTAGCTACCTATTTACACTGCAAGAAAAGGTTCTCTGAATGCAACTGATGAAGGAACTGAAGCCTACCTTGAATGTGTGTATGTATGGCTGTCATTGCATGCCCGTGAAAGGAACAGCACAGCACCAGTCCCCCAGTGACCTAAAGTATATAGCACTGGCCTCTGAAGCAAGGGGTTGTGGGTTCAAGTCCCACCTGGAGATTGCGCAGCAGAGTGGCGCAGCGGAAGCGTGCTGGGCCCATAACCCAGAGGTCGATGGACCGAAACCATCCTCTGCTAGCTGTGTTTTGTTTTTATTCACAACCAACTTAGCACATTGGATGAGAAATTTTATGGCTGATCAGAGCAATCTGTCTTCAAGCCAAACCTCCCTTGAAAACAGCCACAGCTATATTAAATGGGCCATAGGGTTGAGATTAAAGTGGCTTAATCTCCAAATGAACTGTTCAGTGGGGGATGTCTGCTTTAAACACAACAGCCTTAGCTCTGGAATGAGAAGATTTGGAGACAGTTTTTCTGTTGTATTGTCATACTTGTTTAGTTTTCACATTTGTGAAAGAACTTGAAATAGTTTGTAGCAATTCAAGTTGGAATGAGACAAGGTATACCTTGGAGGTCTTATTGCAGTAAACTTTAGCAAGTAATCAGAGGAGTGGCTAATACTTCCACCACTTTATTTCATTCCTCCTGAGACAGAGGTGGAAAGATGTGTACTGTAAAGGTGCCACCTTCCTCGCTGCAAGTAGGGTTTGAACCTACGTGGGGAAACCCCATTGGATTTCAAGTCCAACGCCTTAACCACTTGGCTCGTGAAAAGAACAGCACAGCACCAGTGACCTAAAGTATATGGCACTGGCCTCTGAAGCAAGGGGTTGTGGGTTCAAGTCCCACCTGGAGATTGCGCAGCAGAGTGGCGCAGCGGAAGCGTGCTGGGCCCATAACCCAGAGGTCGATGGACCGAAACCATCCTCTGCTAGCTGTGTTTTGTTTTTTTTCACAACCAACTTAGCACATTGGATGAGAAGTTTTATGGCTGATCAGAGCAATCTGTCTTCAAGCCTTGAAAACAGCCACAGCTATATTAAATGGGCCATGGGGTTGAGATTAAAGTGGCTTAATCTCCAAATGAACTGTTCAGTGGGGGATGTCTGCTTTAAACACAACAGCCTTAGCTCTGGAATGAGAAGATTTGGAGACAGTTTTTCTGTTGTATTGTCAAACTTGTTTAGTTTTCACATTTGTGAAAGAACTTGAAATAGTTTGTAGCAATTCAAGTTGAAATGAGACAATTCAAGTTGCCTTGTTGCCTTGTCCAATACCTTGTCTCATTGCAATTGTTGCAGTAAACTTTAGCAAGTAATCAGAGGAGTGGCTAATACTTCCACCACTTTATTTCATTCCTCCTGAGACAGAGGTGGAAAGATGTGTACTGTAAAGGTGCCACCTTCCTCGCTGCAAGTAGGGTTTGAACCTACGTGGGGAAACCCCATTGGATTTCAAGTCCAACGCCTTAACCACTCGGCCATTGCAGCTTGCTGCCAATGTGGTCTACTTCGGGAATTACCGGAACGCTGACCCATGAACAATACAACGAAATGTCTCGTTTCACTTCCGTTAAGTTTTGTTCAGCATTGGGCTTGTGCCAAGTGGCAGGGCTGCTGCCTCGGTCTTGTAGTGAAAGATGGGAAAGTTCACCGACTGCATTTTTCGGTATGCTGCTTTTTATTGCCTCTCACTGTGTGAGAAATATGGGTGCTCTTTTGACTCTGAGCTGGATTTTGGTAGATTTTTCACCACATCGTTCCATCAGAACTCAGAGTGAGGACTCGCAGCTGTTTGTTTTTCCCGTGAAATACGCTGGGTATGTGCATCTTTTGTTCCGCATTGGGCTTGTGCGAGGTGGCAGGGCTGCTGCCTCGGTCTTGTAGTGAAAGATGGGAACGTTCACCAGCTGCATTTTCCGGTATGCTGCTTTTTATTGCCTCTCGCTGTGTGAGAAACATGGGTGTTCTTTTGACTCTGAGCTGAATTTTGGTGGATTTTTCACCACATCGTTCCATCAGGACTCAGAGTGAGGACTCGCAGCTGTTTGTTTTTCCCGTGAAATACGCTGGTTTGAAAATGTTGCAGTACAATGTTTATGGTGTCATCCACACTTTTGCTATGATGAATCTCCTATGTGCATCTTCTTTCTTTAAAGCTCTTATTGAAAAGGACAAAAGACAAATCTCACTAAGTGATTACTTCATTTTTTTCTCTAGACTGAGCTTTCAACAAAGAGCATGACTTTTTCTATGCTCAAAAAGACAACATTACCTCACAGCTGAGGTGCTGTGGCTTAGTTGGTGAAAGTGCCTGTCTAGTAAACAGGAGATCCTGGGTTCAAATCCCAGCAGTACCTGTCAGCAATCAGGCATCACCCTCATGTCCATAGGATGTGCCCATCATCTTTATGTCAAGCCATGATCTGCACACTCACACCTTAAAACACAACTCTACACTCTTGAACAACACAAGCACACTCTTCACAGCACATTAACTCAGCTACCTATCACAAACAAAATATCGTTCAAATATTGCCTCTTACATCTATATACACCCTCACCTCCACAATTTTCGTTCCTTATCTGATTCTGCAGACTTCACTCTTTCCAGTGGAGATGATGTGTCCATTGCCATGCAGCTTTAACATCAGAAAATGGACCGTTCTGTCTGCCTGTTGAGCCAGTTTAGCTACCTATTTCCACTGCAAGAAAAGGTTCTCTGAATGCAACTGATGAAGGAACTGAAGCCTACCTTGAATGTGTGTATGTATGGCTGTCATTGCATGCCCGTGAAAGGAACAGCACAGCACCAGTCCCCCAGTGACCTAAAGTATATAGCACTGGCCTCTGAAGCAAGGGGTTGAGGGTTCAAGTCCCACCTGGAGATTGCGCAGCAGAGTGGCGCAGCGGAAGCGTGCTGGGCCCATAACCCAGAGGTCGATGGACCGAAACCATCCTCTGCTAGCTGTGTTTTGTTTTTTTTCACAACCAACTTAGCACATTGGATGAGAAATTTTATGGCTGATCAGAGCAATCTGTCTTCAAGCCTTGAAAACAGCCACAGCTATATTAAATGGGCCATGGGGTTGAGATTAAAGTGGCTTAATCTCCAAATGAACTGTTCAGTGGGGGATGTCTGCTTTAAATACAACAGCCTTAGCTCTGGAACAAGAAGATTTTGAGACAGTTTGTTGTATTGTCATACTTGTTTAGTTTTCACATTTGAGAAAGAACTTGAAATAGTTTGTAGCAATTCAAGTTGGATTGAGACAAGGAATACCTTGGATGTCTTATTGCAGTAAACTTTAGAAAGTAATCAGAGGAGTGGCTAATACTTCCACCACTTTGTTTCATTCCTCCTGAGACAGAGGTGGAAAGATGTGTACTGTAAAGGTGCCACCTTCCTCGCTGCAAGTAGGGTTTGAACCTACGTGGGGAAACCCCATTGGATTTCAAGTCCAACGCCTTAACCACTTGGCTCGTGAAAAGAAGAGCACAGCCCCACCCAGTCCCACAGTGACCTAAAGTATATGGCACTGGCCTCTGACGCAAGGGGTTGTGGGTTCAAGTCCCACCTGGAGATTGTGCAGCAGAGTGGCGCAGCGGAAGCGTGCTGGGCCCATAACCCAGAGGTCGATGGACCGAAACCATCCTCTGCTAGCTGTGTTTTGTTTTTTTTTTACAACCAACTTAGCACATTGGCTGAGAAGTTTTATGGCTGATCAGAGCAATCTCTCTTCAAGCCAAACCCCCCTTGAAAACAGCCACAGCTATATTAAATGGGCCATGGGGTTGAGATTAAAGTGGCTTAATCTCCAAATGAACTGTTCAGTGGGGGATGTCTGCTTTAAACACAACAGCCTTAGCTCTGGAACGAAAAGATTTGGAGACAGTTTTTCTGGTGTATCGTCATACTTGTTTAGTTTTCACATTTGAGAAAGAACTTGAAATAGTTTGTAGCAATTCAAGTTGGATTGAGACAAGGAATACTTGTTAGATGTCTTGTTGCAGTAAACTTTAGCAAGTAATCAGAGGAGTGGCTAATACTTCCAGCACTTTGTTTCATTCCTCCTGAGACAGAAGTGGAAAGATGTGTTGTACTGGAAAGGTGCCACCTTCCTCGCTGCAAGTAGGGTTTGAACCTACGTGGGGAAACCCCATTGGATTTCAAGTCCAACGCCTTAACCACTCGGCCATTGCAGCTTGCTGCCAATGTGGTCTACTTCGGGAATTACCGGAACGCTGACCCATGAACAATACAACGAAATGTCTCGTTTCACTTCCGTTAAGTTTTGTTCCGCATTGGGCTTGTGCCAAGTGGCAGGGCTGCTGCCTCGGTCTTGTAGTGAAAGATGGGAAAGTGCACGGACTGCATTTTTCGGTATGTTCTTTTTTTGCTTCGCTGTGTGAGAAACATGGGTGCTTTTGACTTGGCTGATTTTGGTAGATTTTTCACCACATCGTTCCATCAGAACTCAGAGTGAGGACTCGCAGCTGTTTGTTTATCACGTGAAATACGCTGGGTTGAAAATGTGCAGTAAATCTTTATGGTGTCATCCATAAGCATTGGGCTTGTGCGAGGTGGCAGGGCTGCTGCCTCGGTCATTTGTAGTGAAAGATGAGAAAAGGGGGAAAGTTCACCAGCTGCATTTTTCGGTATGCTGCCATGGAGACCTGTTACGGACTCAAGGCAGACACCACCACGTCTGACCTGTTTCAAAACATCTTCTCTATCTCTTTGGGGCCCTGGGGGGGGGCTCCCCCCCCCCCCCCCCCCCTCCCGGCACACAACCTCCTCTCCACACCCCACCAATACCCCCTTTCTTTCTTTTCTCTTTTTTTTTTTTTTTTTTGTAGTGTTGGTGGTTTTTTTGTTTTTTTTTCTTTTTTTTTTTTATTGCTTCTCACTGTGTGAGAAACATGGGTGTTCTTTTTGACTCTGAGGTCTCCCCTGAATTTTGGTGGACCTCTTTTTTCACCACCCATCGTTCCATCAGGACTCAGAGTGAGGACTCGCAGCTGCTTGACCAAGGTCTGCCTGATCCTGTCTTGTTATGTTTTTGTTTTGTCACGTGTATTGACGCTGGTTGCTGAAACATGAATTTCCCTCGGGATCAGTACATATGTTTGATTTGATTTGATTGATTGATCCACACTTCTGCTATGATGAATCTCCTATGTGCATCTTCTTTCTTTAAAGCTCTTATTGAAAAGGACAAAAGACAAATCTCACTAAGTGATTACTTCATTTTTTCTCTTGACCGAGCTGTCAACAAAGAGCATGGCTTTTTCTATGATCGAAAAGACAACATGACCTCACAGCTGAGGTGCTGTGGCTTAGTTGGTGAAAGCGCCTGTCTTGTAAACAGGAAATCCTGGGTTCAAATCCCAGCAGTACCTGTCAGCAATCAGGTAGGAGGAGCCCCTCTCCACCCTCATGTCCATAGGATGTGCCCATCGTCTTTATGTCAAGCCATGATCTGCACACTCACACCTTAAAACACAAGCACACTCTTCACAGCACAACATTAACTCAGCTAGCTATCACAAACAAAATATCATTCAAATATTGCCTCTTACATCTATATACACCCTCACCTCCACAATTTTCTTTCCTTATCTGATTGTGCAGACTTCACTGTTTCCAGTGGAGATGATGTGTCCATTGCCATGCAGCTGTAACATCAGAAAATGGACTGTTCTGTCTGCCTGTTGAGCCAGTTTAGCTACCTATTTACACTGCAAGAAAAGGTTCTCTGAATGCAACTGATGAAGGAACTGAAGCCTACATTCAATGTGTGTATGTATGGCTGTCATTGCATGCCCGTGAAAAGAAGAGCACAGCCCCAGTCCCCCAGTGACCTAAAGTATATGGCACTGGCCTCCAAAGCAAGGGGTTGTGGGTTCAAGTCCCACCTGGAGATTGCGCAGCAGAGTGGCGCAGCGGAAGCGTGCTGGGCCCATAACCCAGAGGTCGATGGACCGAAACCATCCTCTGCTAGCTGTGTTTTGTTTTTTTTTACAACCAACTTAGCACATTGGATGAAAAGTTTTATGGCTGATGAGAGCAATCCCCCTTGAAGCCAAACCTCCCTTGAAAACAGCCACAGCTATATCAAATGGGCCATGGGGTTGAGATTAAAGTGGCTTAATCTCCAAATGAACTGTTCAGTGGGGGATGTCTGCTTTAAATACAACAGCCTTAGCTCTGGAACAAAAAGATTTGGAGACAGTTTTTCTGGTGTATCGTCATACTTGTTTAGTTTTCACATTTGAGAAAGAACTTGAAATAGTTTGTAGCAATTCAAGTTGGATTGAGACAAGGAATACCTTGGATGTCTTATTGCAGTAAACTTTAGAAAGTAATCAGAGGAGTGGCTAATACTTCCAGCACTTTGTTTCATTCCTCCTGAGACAAAAGTTGAAAGATGTGTACTGTAAAGGTGCCACCTTCCTCACTGCAAGTAGGGTTTGAACCTACGTGGGGAAACCCCATTGGATTTCAAGTCCAACGCCTTAAACACTCGGCCATTGCAGCTTGCGACGTGGATTACTTCGGGAATTACCGGAACGCTGACCCATGCACAATACAACGAAATGTCTCGTTTCACTTCCATTAAGTTTTGTTCCGCATTGGGCTTGTGCCAAGTGGCAGGGCTGCTGCCTCGGTCTTGTAGTGAAAGATGGGAAAGTTCACCGACTGCATTTTTCGGTATGTTGCTTTTTATTGCTTCTCACTGTGTGAGAAACATGGGTGTTCTTTTGACTCTGAGCTGAATTTTGGTGGAGTTATCACCACATCGTTCCATCAGGACTCAGAGCGAGGACTCGCAGCTGTTTTTTTTTCACGTGAAATACGCTGGGTTGAAAACTTTGCAGTACAATGTTTATGGTGTCATCCACACTTCTGCTATGATGAATCTCCTATGTGCATCTTCTTTCTTTAAAGCTCTTATTGAAAAGGACAAAAGACAAATCTCACTAAGTGATTACTTCATTTTTTCTCTTGACCGAGCTGTCAACAAAGAGCATGGCTTTTTCTATGCTCAAAAAGACAACATGACCTCACAGCTGAGGTGCTGTGGCTTAGTTGGTGAAAGCGCCTGTCTAGTAAACAGGAGATCCTGGGTTCAAATCCCAGCAGTACCTGTCAGCAATCAGGCAGGAGGAGCCCCACATCACCCTCATGTCCATAGGATGTGCCCATCATCTTTATGTCAAGCAATGATCTGCACACTCACACCTTAAAACACAAGCACACTCTTCACAGCACAACATTAACTCAGCTAGCTATCACAAACAAAATATCATTCAAATATTGCCTCTTACATCTATATACACCCTCACCTCCACAATTTTCTTTCCTTATCTGATTGTGCAGACTTCACTGTTTCCAGTGGAGATGATGTGTCCATTGCCATGCAGCTTTAACATCAGAAAATGGACTGTTCTGTCTGCCTGTTGAGCCAGTTTAGCTACCTATTTACACTGCAAGAAAAGGTTCTCTGAATGCAACTGATGAAGGAACTGAAGCCTACATTCAATGTGTGTATGTATGGCTGTCATTGCATGCCCGTGAAAAGAACAGCACAGCACCAGTCCCACAGTGACCTAAAGTATATGGCACTGTCCTCTGACGCATGGGGTTGTGGGTTCAAGTCCCACCTGGAGATTGTGCAGCAGAGTGGCGCAGCGGAAGCGTGCTGGGCCCATAACCCAGAGGTCGATGGACCGAAACCATCCTCTGCTAGCTGTGTTTTGTTTTTTTTTACAACCAACTTAGCACATTGGCTGAGAAGTTTTATGGCTGATCAGAGCAATCTCTCTTCAGGCCAAACCTCCCTTGAAAACAGCCACAGCTATATTAAATGGGACATGGGGTTGAGATTAAAGTGGCTTAATCTCCAAATGAACTGTTCAGTGGGGGATGTCTGCTTTAAACACAACAGCCTTAGTTCTGGAACGAAAAGATTTGGAGACAGTTTTTCTGTTGTATCTTCATACTTGTTTAGTTTTCACATTTGAGAAAGAACTTGAAATAGTTTGTAGCAATTCAAGTTGGATTGAGACAAGGAATATGTTAGATGTCTTGTTGCAGTAAACTTTAGCAAGTAATCAGAGGAGTGGCTAATACTTCCAGCACTTTGTTTCATTCCTCCTGAGACAGAAGTGGAAAGTTGTGTACTGGAAAGGTGCCACCTTCCTCGCTGCAAGTAGGGTTTGAACCTACGTGGGGAAACCCCATTGGATTTCAAGTCCAACGCCTTAACCACTCGGCCATTGCAGCTTGCTGCCATTGTGGTCTACTTCGGGAATTACCGGAACACTGACCCATGAACAATACAACGAAATGTCTCGTTTCACTTCCGTTAAGTTTTGTTCCGCATTGGGCTTGTGCCAAGTGGCAGGGCTGCTGCCTCGGTCTTGTAGTGAAAGATGGGAAAGTGAAAGACTGCATTTTTTGGTATGCCTCTTTTTATTGCCTCTCGCTGTGTGAGAAACATGGGTGCTCTTTTGACTCTGAGCTGAATTTTGGTAGATTTTTCACCACATCGTTCCATCAGAACTCAGAGTGAGGACTCGCAGCTGTTTGTTTATCACGTGAAATACGCTGGGTTGAAAACTTTGCAGTACAATGTTTATGGTGTCATCCATAAACATTGTGGTGGTCCTTCCCATTCTGCTCTCGACGGAGGCGGACGCTTTTTCTACTGCTCCCTCCCTCCCTTATTTTTCCTTGCTTCTCCTGTCCGGTCGACTCTCTGAGCCTCTGTCTACATAACTTTCTGAATCTGAAACAACAACTACGATGGATTTGGTCAACTGGTCTCTCAATGCAATTGATCAAATTTTTTCCACCCGGAGAGCGGGACGGGGTGACGCTCCTTGCCCCGACGGGACGCACCCGGCGGGATATGTGATTGACTCCTGGGGCAAATGGAAGATCATGTGTCTGTCGGTGCTGTCCATCGAGGACGTTGAAGATCTCTACCTATTTGGATTTATGATAGCCGGGTTCCTGCTGATTGGTGTGGGCATTTTCCTGGTTTATCGCAAAGTTGGAGGGCTGCTGGCAGCTACTGGCACGCTGCCTGACATTTGTGTGGGGATGAGCCGTGCTATCAACACTCAGACTCTGGCGTTGCATGAGATTCATCGCAAGCTAGATGCCATTCAGGCCCAGCTTGGCACGCTGGCTGCGGTTCCGAATCTCGTCCGCGAAGTGGGAACATCTGTGGAGCAGCTGGCACGGCTCCTGGAAAATTGACCCCTGATTTGGCTGATTGATGCTGCCATGGAGACCTGTTACGGACTCAAGGCAGACACCACCACGTCTGACCTGTTTCAAAACATCTTCTGCTATCTGCTTTGGCGACCCTGAGGAGAGGCCTCACACACACACACACGCATCCACGGACACACAAGATTCCTTACACACACAACCCTAAGACTCAACGCTTCCGTTGCCCACTCTCTTTTCCCGCCTTTCTGGACAGACTGGGCCTGGAGGGTGCACGAGCGCCCCCGTCTGGTTGTCTGGAGGGATTCCCTCCCTTCTGCCCACAGTGTGTCTTTCATGTTGTGATTGCCTTAGTTTGTGCTTCTATGTATTGGTGTGTCTTTTTTTTGTCTCTAAGGTCTCCACCTGTGTACGTGGAGAGTTTGGAGACCTCTTTTTTTACCACCTACCCATCTTTCCTCATGTCACCGTTTTCTTGCTGCGAAGGTGCGCCCTGCAAGGGGCTGCTTGACCACGGTCTGCCTGATCCTGTCTTGTTATGTTTTTGTTTTGTCTATGTGTCTTGGACGGGTTGTACTGAAACATGAATTTCCCCTCGGGGATCAATAAAGTATCTTTGATTTGATTTGATTGATTGATCCACACTTCTGCTATGATGAATCTCCTATGTGCATCTTCTTTCTTTAAAGCTCTTATTGAAAAGGACAAAAGACAAATCTCACTAAGTGATTACTTCATTTTTTCTCTTGACCGAGCTGTCAACACAGAGCATGGCTTTTTCTATGATCGAAAAGACAACATGACCTCACAGCTGAGGTGCTGTGGCTTAGTTGGTGAAAGCGCCTGTCTTGTAAACAGGAAATCCTGGGTTCAAATCCCAGCAGTACCTGTCAGCAATCAGGTAGGAGGAGCCCCTCTCCACCCTCATATCCATAGGATGTGCCCATCGTCTTTATGTCAAGCCATGATCTGCACACTCACACCTTAAAACACAAGCACACTCTTCACAGCACAACATTAACTCAGCTAGCTATCACAAACAAAATATCATTCAAATATTGCCTCTTACATCTATATACACCCTCACCTCCACAATTTTCTTTCCTTATCTGATTGTGCAGACTTCACTGTTTCCAGTGGAGATGATGTGTCCATTGCCATGCAGCTGTAACATCAGAAAATGGACTGTTCTGTCTGCCTGTTGAGCCAGTTTAGCTACCTATTTACACTGCAAGAAAAGGTTCTCTGAATGCAACTGATGAAGGAACTGAAGCCTACATTCAATGTGTGTATGTATGGCTGTCATTGCATGCCCGTGAAAAGAAGAGCACAGCCCCAGTCCCCCAGTGACCTAAAGTATATGGCACTGGCCTCCAAAGCAAGGGGTTGTGGGTTCAAGTCCCACCTGGAGATTGCGCAGCAGAGTGGCGCAGCGGAAGCGTGCTGGGCCCATAACCCAGAGGTCGATGGACCGAAACCATCCTCTGCTAGCTGTGTTTTGTTTTTTTTTTACAACCAACTTAGCACATTGGATGAAAAGTTTTATGGCTGATGAGAGCAATCCCCCTTGAAGCCAAACCTCCCTTGAAAACAGCCACAGCTATATCAAATGGGCCATGGGGTTGAGATTAAAGTGGCTTAATCTCCAAATGAACTGTTCAGTGGGGGATGTCTGCTTTAAACACAACAGCCTTAGTTCTGGAACGAAAAGATTTGGAGACAGTTTTTCTGTTGTATCTTCATACTTGTTTAGTTTTCACATTTGAGAAAGAACTTGAAATAGTTTGTAGCAATTCAAGTTGGATTGAGACAAGGAATACCTTGGATGTCTTATTGCAGTAAACTTTAGAAAGTAATCAGAGGAGTGGCTAATACTTCCAGCACTTTGTTTCATTCCTCCTGAGACAAAAGTTGAAAGATGTGTACTGTAAAGGTGCCACCTTCCTCACTGCAAGTAGGGTTTGAACCTACGTGGGGAAACCCCATTGGATTTCAAGTCCAACGCCTTAAACACTCGGCGCAGCTTGCGACGTGGATTACTTCGGGAGATTACCGGAACGCTGACCCATGCACAATACAACGAAATGTCTCGTTTCACTTCCATTAAGTTTTGTTCCGCATTGGGCTTGTGCCAAGTGGCAGGGCTGCTGCCTCGGTCTTGTAGTGAAAGATGGGAAAGTTCACCGACTGCATTTTTCGGTATGTTGCTTTTTATTGCTTCTCAGCTTCTCACTGTGTGAGAAACATGGGTGTTCTTTTGACTCTGAGCTGAATTTTGGTGGAGTTATCACCACATCGTTCCATCAGGACTCAGAGCGAGGACTCGCAGCTGTTTTTTTTTCACGTGAAATACGCTGGGTTGAAAACTTTGCAGTACAATGTTTATGGTGTCATCCACACTTCTGCTATGATGAATCTCCTATGTGCATCTTCTTTCTTTAAAGCTCTTATTGAAAAGGACAAAAGACAAATCTCACTAAGTGATTACTTCATTTTTTTCTCTTGACCGAGCTGTCAACAAAGAGCATGGCTTTTTCTATGCTCAAAAAGACAACATGACCTCACAGCTGAGGTGCTGTGGCTTAGTTGGTGAAAGCGCCTGTCTAGTAAACAGGAGATCCTGGGTTCAAATCCCAGCAGTACCTGTCAGCAATCAGGCAGGAGGAGCCCCACATCACCCTCATGTCCATAGGATGTGCCCATCATCTTTATGTCAAGCAATGATCTGCACACTCACACCTTAAAACACAAGCACACTCTTCACAGCACAACATTAACTCAGCTAGCTATCACAAACAAAATATCATTCAAATATTGCCTCTTACATCTATATACACCCTCACCTCCACAATTTTCTTTCCTTATCTGATTGTGCAGACTTCACTGTTTCCAGTGGAGATGATGTGTCCATTGCCATGCAGCTTTAACATCAGAAAATGGACTGTTCTGTCTGCCTGTTGAGCCAGTTTAGCTACCTATTTACACTGCAAGAAAAGGTTCTCTGAATGCAACTGATGAAGGAACTGAAGCCTACATTCAATGTGTGTATGTATGGCTGTCATTGCATGCCCGTGAAAAGAACAGCACAGCACCAGTCCCACAGTGACCTAAAGTATATGGCACTGTCCTCTGACGCATGGGGTTGTGGGTTCAAGTCCCACCTGGAGATTGTGCAGCAGAGTGGCGCAGCGGAAGCGTGCTGGGCCCATAACCCAGAGGTCGATGGACCGAAACCATCCTCTGCTAGCTGTGTTTTGTTTTTTTTTACAACCAACTTAGCACATTGGCTGAGAAGTTTTATGGCTGATCAGAGCAATCTCTCTTCAGGCCAAACCTCCCTTGAAAACAGCCACAGCTATATTAAATGGGACATGGGGTTGAGATTAAAGTGGCTTAATCTCCAAATGAACTGTTCAGTGGGGGATGTCTGCTTTAAACACAACAGCCTTAGTTCTGGAACGAAAAAGATTTGGAGACAGTTTTTCTGTTGTATTCTTCATACTTGTTTAGTTTTCACATTTGTGAAAGAACTTGAAATAGTTTGTAGCAATTCAAGTTGGATTGAGACAAGGAATACCTTGGATGTCTTATTGCAGTAAACTTTAGCAAGTAATCAGAGGAGTGGCTAATACTTCCAGCACTTTGTTTCATTCCTCCTGAGACAGAAGTGGAAAGTTGCGTACTGTAAAGGTGCCACCTTCCTGCTGAAGTGGGTTTGACCTCGTGGGGAAACCCCATTGGATTTCAAGTCCAACGCCTTTGGCCGTGAAAAGACAACAGCCAGCCCATGACCTAAAGTATATGGCACTGGTTGAAGCAAGGGGTTGTGGGTTCAAGTCCCACCTGGAGATTGCGCAGCAGAGTGGCGCAGCGGAAGCGTGCTGGGCCCATAACCCAGAGGTCGATGGACCGAAACCATCCTCTGCTAGCTGTGTTTTGTTTTTTTTCACAACCAACTTAGCACATTGGATGAGAAGTTTTATGGCTGATCAGAGAAATCTCTCTTCAAGCCAAACCTCACTTGAAAAAAGCCACATGGGGCCATGGGGTTGAGATTAAAGTGGCTTAATCTCCAAATGAACTGTTCAGTGGGGGATGTCTGCTTTAAATACAACAGCCACAGCTCTGGAACGAGAAGATTTGGAGACAGTTTTTCTGTTGTGTGGTCATACTTGTTTAGTTTTCACATTTGTGAAAGAACTTGAAATAGTTTGTAGCAATTGAGACAAGGTCTTATTGCAGTAAACTGTAGCAAGTAATCAGAGGAGTGGCTAATACTTCCACCACTTTATTTCATTCCTCCTGAGACAGAAGTGGAAAGATGTGTACTGTAAAGGTGCCACCTTCCTCGCTGCAAGTAGGGTTTGAACCTACGTGGGGAAACCCCATTGGATTTCAAGTCCAACGCCTTAACCACTCGGCCATTGCAGCTTGCTACCAATGTGGTCTACTTCAGGAATTACCGGAACGCTGACCCATGAACAATACAACAAAATGTCTCGTTTCACTTCCGTTAAGTGTTGTTCCGCATTGGGCTTGTGCCAAGTGGCAGGGCTGCTGCCTCGGTCTTGTTGTGAAAGATGGGAAAATTCACCAGCTGCATTTTGCGGTATGCTGCTTTTTATTGCCTCTCACTGTGTGAGAAACATGGGTGCTCTTTTGACTCTGAGCTGAATTTTGGTCGATTTTTCACCACATCGTTCCATCAGGACTCAGAGTGAGGACTCGCAGCTGTTTGTTTTTCCCGTGAAATACGCTGGGTATGTGCATCTTTTGCTCCGCATTGGGCTTGTGCGAGGTGGCAGGGCTGCTGCCTCGGTCTTGTAGTGAAAGATGGGAAAGTTCACCAGCTGCATTTTTCGGTATGCTGCTTTTTATTGCTTTTCACTGTGTGAGAAACATGGGTGTTATTTTGACTCTGAGCTGAATTTTGGTGGATTTTTCACCACATCGTTCCATCAGGACTCAGAGTGAGGACTCGCAGCTGTTTGTTTTTCACGTGAAATACGCTGGTTTGAAGATTTTGCAGAACAATGTTTATGGTGTCATCCACACTTCTGCTATGATGAATCTCCTATGTGCATCTTCTTTCTTTGAAGCTCTTATTGAAAAGGACAAAAGACAAATCTCACTGATTACTTCATTTTTTTCTCTAGACTGAGCTTTCAACAAAGAGCATGACTTTTTCTATGCTCAAAAAGACAACATTACCTCACAGCTGAGGTGCTGTGGCTTAGTTGGTGAAAGTGCCTGTCTAGTAAACAGGAGATCCTGGGTTCAAATCCCAGCAGTACCTGTCAGCAATCAGGCAGGAGGAGCCCCACATCACCCTCATGTCCATATGATGTGCCCATCATCTTTATGTCAAGCCATGATCTGCACACTCACACCTTAAAACACAACCCTACACTCTTGAACAACACAAGCACACTCTTCACAGCACAACATTAACTCAGCTAGCTATCACAAACAAAATATCATTCAAATATTGCCTCTTACATCTATATACACCCTCACCTCCACAATTTTCTTTCGTTATCTGATTCTGTAGACTTCACTGTTTCCAGTGAAGATGATGATGTGTCCATTGCCATGCTGCTTTAACATCAGAAAATGGACTGTTCTGTCTGCCTGTTGAGCCAGTTTAGCTACCTATTTCCACTGCAAGAAAAGGTTCTCTGAATGCAACTGATGAAGGAACTGAAGCCTACATTGAATGTGTGTATGTATGGCTGGCATTGCATGCCCGTGAAAAGAACAACACAGCACCAGTCCCCCACTGACCTAAAGTATATGGCACTGGCTTCTGAAGCAAGGGGTTGTGGGTTCAAGTCCCACCTGGAGATTGCGCAGCAGAGTGGCGCAGCGGAAGCGTGCTGGGCCCATAACCCAGAGGTCGATGGACCGAAACCATCCTCTGCTAGCTGTGTTTTGTTTTTTTTCACAACCAACTTAGCACATTGGATGAGAAGTTTTATGGCTGATCAGAGAAATCTCTCTTCAAGCCAAACCTCACTTGAAAAAAGCCACATGGGGCCATGGGGTTGAGATTAAAGTGGCTTAATCTCCAAATGAACTGTTCAGTGGGGGATGTCTGCTTTAAATACAACAGCCACAGCTCTGGAACGAGAAGATTTGGAGACAGTTTTTCTGTTGTGTGGTCATACTTGTTTAGTTTTCACATTTGTGAAAGAACTTGAAATAGTTTGTAGCAATTGAGACAAGGTCTTATTGCAGTAAACTGTAGCAAGTAATCAGAGGAGTGGCTAATACTTCCACCACTTTATTTCATTCCTCCTGAGACAGATGGTGTTGTTTTTTTTTGTCTTTTGTTTTTTTGTGGGGTGGCTTCCGCTGCTGGTTCTTTGGGCCTTTTTTGTTGTGGAGGAGGGCACTTCCACCACTTTATTTCATTCCTCCTGAGACAGAGGTGGAAAGATGTGTACTGTAAAGGTGCCACCTTCCTCGCTGCAAGTAGGGTTTGAACCTACGTGGGGAAACCCCATTGGATTTCAAGTCCAACGCCTTAACCACTCGGCCATTGCAGCTTGCTGCCAATGTGGTCTACTTCGGGAATTACCGGAACGCTGACCCATGAACAATACAACAAAATGTCTCGTTTCACTTCCGTTAAGTGTTGTTCCGCATTGGGCTTGTGCCAAGTGGCAGGGCTGCTGCCTCGGTCTTGTTGTGAAAGATGGGAAAGTTCACCGGCTGCATTTTGCGGTATGCTGCTTTTTATTGCCTCTCACTGTGTGAGAAACATGGGTGCTCTTTTGACTCTGAGCTGGATTTTGGTAGATTTTTCACCACATCGTTCCATCAGGACTCAGAGTGAGGACTCGCAGCTGTTTGTTTTTCCCGTGAAATACGCTGGGTATGTGCATCTTTTGCTCCGCATTGGGCTTGTGCGAGGTGGCAGGGCTGCTGCCTCGGTCTTGTAGTGAAAGATGGGAACGTTCACCAGCTGCATTTTTTTCCGGTATGCTGCTTTTTATTGCTTCTCACTGTGTGAGAAACATGGGTGTTCTTTTGACTCTGAGCTGAATTTTGGTGGATTTTTCACCACATCGTTCCATCAGGACTCAGAGTGAGGACTCGCAGCTGTTTGTTTTTCACGTGAAATACGCTGGTTTGAAAATTTTGCAGTACAATGTTTATGGTGTCATCCACACTTCTGCTATGATGAATCTCCTATGTGCATCTTCTTTCTTTAAAGCTCTTATTGAAAAGGACAAAAGACAAATCTCACTAAGTGATTACTTCATTTTTTTTCTCTAGACTGAGCTTTCAACAAAGAGCATGACTTTTTCTATGCTCAAAAAGACAACATTACCTCACAGCTGAGGTGCTGTGGCTTAGTTGGTGAAAGTGCCTGTCTAGTAAACAGGAGATCCTGGGTTCAAATCCCAGCAGTACCTGTCAGCAATCAGGAGGAGGAGCCCCATCACCCTCATGTCCATAGGATGTGCCCATCATCTTTATGTCAAGCCATGATCTGCACACTCACACCTTAAAACACAACTCTACACTCTTGAACAACACAAGCACACTCTTCACAGCACAACATTAACTCAGCTAGCTATCACAAACAAAATATCATTCAAATATTGCCTCTTACATCTATATACACCCTCACCTCCACAATTTTCTTTCGTTATCTGATTGTGAAGACTTCACCATTTCCAGTGGAGATGATGTGCCCATTGGCATGCAGCTTTAACATCAGAAAATGGACTGTTCTGTCTGCCTGTTGAGCCAGTTTAGCTACCTATTTCCACTGCAAGAAAAGGTTCTCTGAATGCAACTGATGAAGGAACTGAAGCCTACCTTGAATGTGTGTATGTATGGCTGGCATTGCATGCCCGTGAAAGGAACAGCACAGCACCAGTCCCCCAGTGACCTAAAGTATATGGCACTGGCCTCTGAAGCAAGGGGTTGTGGGTTCAAGTCCCACCTGGAGATTGCGCAGCAGAGTGGCGCAGCGGAAGCGTGCTGGGCCCATAACCCAGAGGTCGATGGACCGAAACCATCCTCTGCTAGCTGTGTTTTGTTTTTTTTCACAACCAACTTAGCACATTGGATGAGAAGTTTTATGGCTGATCAGAGCAATCTCTCTTCAAGCCAAACCTCACTTGAAAAAAGCCACAGCTATATTAAATGGGCCATGGGGTTGAGATTAAAGTGGCTTAATCTCCAAATGAACTGTTCAGTGGGGGATGTCTGCTTTAAACACAACAGCCTTAGCTCTGGAATGAGAAGATTTGGAGACAGTTTTTCTGTTGTATTGTCATACTTGTTTAGTTTTCACATTTGTGAAAGAACTTGAAATAGTTTGTAGCAATTCAAGTTGGAATGAGACAAGGTATACCTTGGAGGTCTTATTGCAGTAAACTTTAGCAAGTAATAGAGGAGTGGCTAATACTTCCACACTTTTTTTTTCCTGAGAAGAGGTGGAAAGATGTGTCTGTAAGGTGCCTTGTGGTGGGTTGCTCGTGGGGCATTGATTTAAGTAACGCCTTCCACTTGGCGTGGTAAAGTGTGGTGTCCTGGGATTGGGGTGGGGGGGGTGTGGGTGGGGTGGGAAATCTCTGTGTGTTTTGTTTTTTCCAAATTGCATTGGATGAGAAATTTTTGGCTGATCAGGCAATCTGTCTTCAAGCCCCTCCCTTGAAAAGGTATATTAAATGGGCTGGGTTGAGATTAAAGTGGCTTAATCTCCAAATGAACTGTTCAGTGGGGGATGTCTGCTTTAAACACAACAGCTTAGCTCTGGAATGAGAAGATTTGGAGACAGTTTTTCTGTTGTTTGTCATCTTGTTTAGTTTTCACATTTGTGAAAGAACTTGAAATAGTTTGTAGCAATTCAAGTTGGAATGAGACAAGGTTCCTTGGGTTTTTGAGTAAACTTAAGTTCGGGGTGGCTTCTTCCCCACTTTTTCTTCCTCCTGAGACAGAGGTGGAAAGATGTGTCTGTAAAGGTGCCCCTTCCTCGTGAAGTAGGTTTGAACTCGTGGGGAAATTGATTTCAAGTCCAACGCCTTAACCACTTGGCTCGTGAAAAGAAGCACAGACAGTGACCTAAAGTATATGGCACTGGCCTCTGAAGCAAGGGGTTGTGGGTTCAAGTCCCACCTGGAGATTGCGCAGCAGAGTGGCGCAGCGGAGCGTGCTGGGCCCATAACCCAGAGGTCGATGGACCGAAACCTCCTCTGCTGCTGTGTTTTGTTTTTTCACAACCAACTTAGCACATTGGATGAGAAGTTTTTGGCTGTCAGGTCTGTTTCAAGCCTTGAAACAGCCCGCTATATTAAATGGGTGGGGTTGAGATTAAGTGGCTTAATCTCCAAATGAACTGTTAGTGGGGGTGTCGTGGGGGATGTCTGCTTTAAACACAACAGCCTTAGCTCTGGAATGAGAAGATTTGGAGACAGTTTTTCTGTTGTATTGTCAAACTTGTTCAGTTTTCACATTTGTGAAACTAAACTTGAAATAGTTTGTAGCAATTCAAGTTGCCTTGTTGCCTTGTCCAATACCTTGTCTCATTGCAATTGTTGCAGTAAACTTTAGCAAGTAATCAGAGGAGTGGCTAATACTTCCACCACTTTATTTCATTCCTCCTGAGACAGAGGTGGAAAGATGTGTACTGTAAAGGTGCCACCTTCCTCGCTGCAAGTAGGGTTTGAACCTACGTGGGGAAACCCCATTGGATTTCAAGTCCAACGCCTTAACCACTCGGCCATTGCAGCTTGCTGCCAATGTGGTCTACTTCGGGAATTACCGGAACGCTGACCCATGAACAATACAACGAAATGTCTCGTTTCACTTCCGTTAAGTTTTGTTCAGCATTGGGCTTGTGCCAAGTGGCAGGGCTGCTGCCTCGGTCTTGTAGTGAAAGATGGGAAAGTTCACCGACTGCATTTTTCGGTATGCTGCTTTTTATTGCCTCTCACTGTGTGAGAAATATGGGTGCTCTTTTGACTCTGAGCTGGATTTTGGTAGATTTTTCACCACATCGTTCCATCAGAACTCAGAGTGAGGACTCGCAGCTGTTTGTTTTTCCCGTGAAATACGCTGGGTATGTGCATCTTTTGTTCCGCATTGGGCTTGTGCGAGGTGGCAGGGCTGCTGCCTCGGTCTTGTAGTGAAAGATGGGAACGTTCACCAGCTGCATTTTCCGGTATGCTGCTTTTTATTGCCTCTCGCTGTGTGAGAAACATGGGTGTTCTTTTGACTCTGAGCTGAATTTTGGTGGATTTTTCACCACATCGTTCCATCAGGACTCAGAGTGAGGACTCGCAGCTGTTTGTTTTTCCCGTGAAATACGCTGGTTTGAAAATTTTGCAGTACAATGTTTATGGTGTCATCCACACTTTTGCTATGATGAATCTCCTATGTGCATCTTCTTTCTTTAAAGCTCTTATTGAAAAGGACAAAAGACAAATCTCACTAAGTGATTACTTCATTTTTTTCTCTAGACTGAGCTTTCAACAAAGAGCATGACTTTTTCTATGCTCAAAAAGACAACATTACCTCACAGCTGAGGTGCTGTGGCTTAGTTGGTGAAAGTGCCTGTCTAGTAAACAGGAGATCCTGGGTTCAAATCCCAGCAGTACCTGTCAGCAATCAGGCATCACCCTCATGTCCATAGGATGTGCCCATCATCTTTATGTCAAGCCATGATCTGCACACTCACACCTTAAAACACAACTCTACACTCTTGAACAACACAAGCACACTCTTCACAGCACATTAACTCAGCTACCTATCACAAACAAAATATCGTTCAAATATTGCCTCTTACATCTATATACACCCTCACCTCCACAATTTTCTTTCCTTATCTGATTCTGCAGACTTCACTCTTTCCAGTGGAGATGATGTGTCCATTGCCATGCAGCTTTAACATCAGAAAATGGACCGTTCTGT
Organism: Atherinomorus stipes; assembly: GCA_023101725.1. Taxonomy (NCBI): domain Eukaryota; kingdom Metazoa; phylum Chordata; class Actinopteri; order Atheriniformes; family Atherinidae; genus Atherinomorus; species Atherinomorus stipes. The sequence continues at coordinate 22,580 of JALJCO010010395.1, forward strand.
CTGCCTGTTGAGCCAGTTTAGCTACCTATTTCCACTGCAAGAAAAGGTTCTCTGAATGCAACTGATGAAGGAACTGAAGCCTACCTTGAATGTGTGTATGTATGGCTGTCATTGCATGCCCGTGAAAGGAACAGCACAGCACCAGTCCCCCAGTGACCTAAAGTATATAGCACTGGCCTCTGAAGCAAGGGGTTGTGGGTTCAAGTCCCACCTGGAGATTGCGCAGCAGAGTGGCGCAGCGGAAGCGTGCTGGGCCCATAACCCAGAGGTCGATGGACCGAAACCATCCTCTGCTAGCTGTGTTTTGTTTTTATTCACAACCAACTTAGCACATTGGATGAGAAATTTTATGGCTGATCAGAGCAATCTGTCTTCAAGCCAAACCTCCCTTGAAAACAGCCACAGCTATATTAAATGGGCCATAGGGTTGAGATTAAAGTGGCTTAATCTCCAAATGAACTGTTCAGTGGGGGATGTCTGCTTTAAACACAACAGCCTTAGCTCTGGAATGAGAAGATTTGGAGACAGTTTTTCTGTTGTATTGTCATACTTGTTTAGTTTTCACATTTGTGAAAGAACTTGAAATAGTTTGTAGCAATTCAAGTTGGGAGGGTGGGGGGGTTTTTTTGGAGGGTGGAGGGTAGGGGGGGGGGGGGGGGGGCTGGTGGAAAAGAAGGGGGGGGGGAGAAGGGGTTGTGGGTTAAGTTGGAGTTGGAGAGAGTGGCGAGCGGAAGCGTGCTGGGCCATAAAGAGGTGTGGACGAAATTGTGTGTGTTTTGTTTTTTTAAAATTAGAATTGGTGGATTTGGTGTAGAGTCTGCTTAAGAAAGAAAAAGAAGCTATATTAAATGGGCATAGGGTTGAGATTAAAGTGGCTTAATCTCCAAATGAACTGTTAGTGGGGGATGTCTGCTTTAAACAAAAGCTTGTTGGAATGAGAAGATTTGGAGACAGTTTTTCTGTTGTATTGTCATACTTGTTTAGTTTTCACATTTGTGAAAGAACTTGAAATGTTTGTAGCAATTAAGTTGGAATGAGACAAGGTATACCTTGGAGGTCTTTTGCAGTAAACTTTAGCAAGTAATCAGAGGAGTGGCTAATACTTCCACCACTTTATTTATTCCTCCTGAGACAGAGGTGGAAAGATGTGTACTGTAAAGGTGCCACCTTCCTCGCTGCAAGTAGGGTTTGAACCTACGTGGGGAAACCCCATTGGATTTCAAGTCCAACGCCTTAACCACTTGGCTCGTGAAAAGAACAGCACAGCACCAGTGACCTAAAGTATATGGCACTGGCCTCTGAAGCAAGGGGTTGTGGGTTCAAGTCCCACCTGGAGATTGCGCAGCAGAGTGGCGCAGCGGAAGCGTGCTGGGCCCATAACCCAGAGGTCGATGGACCGAAACCATCCTCTGCTAGCTGTGTTTTGTTTTTTTTTCACAACCAACTTAGCACATTGGATGAGAAGTTTTATGGCTGATCAGAGCAATCTGTCTTCAAGCCTTGAAAACAGCCACAGCTATATTAAATGGGCCATGGGGTTGAGATTAAAGTGGCTTAATCTCCAAATGAACTGTTCAGTGGGGGATGTCTGCTTTAAACACAACAGCCTTAGCTCTGGAATGAGAAGATTTGGAGACAGTTTTTCTGTTGTATTGTCAAACTTGTTTAGTTTTCACATTTGTGAAAGAACTTGAAATAGTTTGTAGCAATTCAAGTTGCCTTGTTGCCTTGTCCAATACCTTGTCTCATTGCAATTGTTGCAGTAAACTTTAGCAAGTAATCAGAGGAGTGGCTAATACTTCCACCACTTTATTTCATTCCTCCTGAGACAGAGGTGGAAAGATGTGTACTGTAAAGGTGCCACCTTCCTCGCTGCAAGTAGGGTTTGAACCTACGTGGGGAAACCCCATTGGATTTCAAGTCCAACGCCTTAACCACTCGGCCATTGCAGCTTGCTGCCAATGTGGTCTACTTCGGGAATTACCGGAACGCTGACCCATGAACAATACAACGAAATGTCTCGTTTCACTTCCGTTAAGTTTTGTTCAGCATTGGGCTTGTGCCAAGTGGCAGGGCTGCTGCCTCGGTCTTGTAGTGAAAGATGGGAAAGTTCACCGACTGCATTTTTCGGTATGCTGCTTTTTATTGCCTCTCACTGTGTGAGAAATATGGGTGCTCTTTTGACTCTGAGCTGGATTTTGGTAGATTTTTCACCACATCGTTCCATCAGAACTCAGAGTGAGGACTCGCAGCTGTTTGTTTTTCCCGTGAAATACGCTGGGTATGTGCATCTTTTGTTCCGCATTGGGCTTGTGCGAGGTGGCAGGGCTGCTGCCTCGGTCTTGTAGTGAAAGATGGGAACGTTCACCAGCTGCATTTTCCGGTATGCTGCTTTTTATTGCCTCTCGCTGTGTGAGAAACATGGGTGTTCTTTTGACTCTGAGCTGAATTTTGGTGGATTTTTCACCACATCGTTCCATCAGGACTCAGAGTGAGGACTCGCAGCTGTTTGTTTTTCCCGTGAAATACGCTGGTTTGAAAATGTTGCAGTACAATGTTTATGGTGTCATCCACACTTTTGCTATGATGAATCTCCTATGTGCATCTTCTTTCTTTAAAGCTCTTATTGAAAAGGACAAAAGACAAATCTCACTAAGTGATTACTTCATTTTTTTCTCTAGACTGAGCTTTCAACAAAGAGCATGACTTTTTCTATGCTCAAAAAGACAACATTACCTCACAGCTGAGGTGCTGTGGCTTAGTTGGTGAAAGTGCCTGTCTAGTAAACAGGAGATCCTGGGTTCAAATCCCAGCAGTACCTGTCAGCAATCAGGCATCACCCTCATGTCCATAGGATGTGCCCATCATCTTTATGTCAAGCCATGATCTGCACACTCACACCTTAAAACACAACTCTACACTCTTGAACAACACAAGCACACTCTTCACAGCACATTAACTCAGCTACCTATCACAAACAAAATATCGTTCAAATATTGCCTCTTACATCTATATACACCCTCACCTCCACAATTTTCTTTCCTTATCTGATTCTGCAGACTTCACTCTTTCCAGTGGAGATGATGTGTCCATTGCCATGCAGCTTTAACATCAGAAAATGGACCGTTCTGTCTGCCTGTTGAGCCAGTTTAGCTACCTATTTCCACTGCAAGAAAAGGTTCTCTGAATGCAACTGATGAAGGAACTGAAGCCTACCTTGAATGTGTGTATGTATGGCTGTCATTGCATGCCCGTGAAAGGAACAGCACAGCACCAGTCCCCCAGTGACCTAAAGTATATAGCACTGGCCTCTGAAGCAAGGGGTTGTGGGTTCAAGTCCCACCTGGAGATTGCGCAGCAGAGTGGCGCAGCGGAAGCGTGCTGGGCCCATAACCCAGAGGTCGATGGACCGAAACCATCCTCTGCTAGCTGTGTTTTGTTTTTATTCACAACCAACTTAGCACATTGGATGAGAAATTTTATGGCTGATCAGAGCAATCTGTCTTCAAGCCAAACCTCCCTTGAAAACAGCCACAGCTATATTAAATGGGCCATAGGGTTGAGATTAAAGTGGCTTAATCTCCAAATGAACTGTTCAGTGGGGGATGTCTGCTTTAAACACAACAGCCTTAGCTCTGGAATGAGAAGATTTGGAGACAGTTTTTCTGTTGTATTGTCATACTTGTTTAGTTTTCACATTTGTGAAAGAACTTGAAATAGTTTGTAGCAATTCAAGTTGGAATGAGACAAGGTATACCTTGGAGGTCTTATTGCAGTAAACTTTAGCAAGTAATCAGAGGAGTGGCTAATACTTCCACCACTTTATTTCATTCCTCCTGAGACAGAGGTGGAAAGATGTGTACTGTAAAGGTGCCACCTTCCTCGCTGCAAGTAGGGTTTGAACCTACGTGGGGAAACCCCATTGGATTTCAAGTCCAACGCCTTAACCACTTGGCTCGTGAAAAGAACAGCACAGCACCAGTGACCTAAAGTATATGGCACTGGCCTCTGAAGCAAGGGGTTGTGGGTTCAAGTCCCACCTGGAGATTGCGCAGCAGAGTGGCGCAGCGGAAGCGTGCTGGGCCCATAACCCAGAGGTCGATGGACCGAAACCATCCTCTGCTAGCTGTGTTTTGTTTTTTTTTCACAACCAACTTAGCACATTGGATGAGAAGTTTTATGGCTGATCAGAGCAATCTGTCTTCAAGCCTTGAAAACAGCCACAGCTATATTAAATGGGCCATGGGGTTGAGATTAAAGTGGCTTAATCTCCAAATGAACTGTTCAGTGGGGGATGTCTGCTTTAAACACAACAGCCTTAGCTCTGGAATGAGAAGATTTGGAGACAGTTTTTCTGTTGTATTGTCAAACTTGTTTAGTTTTCACATTTGTGAAAGAACTTGAAATAGTTTGTAGCAATTCAAGTTGCCTTGTTGCCTTGTCCAATACCTTGTCTCATTGCAATTGTTGCAGTAAACTTTAGCAAGTAATCAGAGGAGTGGCTAATACTTCCACCACTTTATTTCATTCCTCCTGAGACAGAGGTGGAAAGATGTGTACTGTAAAGGTGCCACCTTCCTCGCTGCAAGTAGGGTTTGAACCTACGTGGGGAAACCCCATTGGATTTCAAGTCCAACGCCTTAACCACTCGGCCATTGCAGCTTGCTGCCAATGTGGTCTACTTCGGGAATTACCGGAACGCTGACCCATGAACAATACAACGAAATGTCTCGTTTCACTTCCGTTAAGTTTTGTTCAGCATTGGGCTTGTGCCAAGTGGCAGGGCTGCTGCCTCGGTCTTGTAGTGAAAGATGGGAAAGTTCACCGACTGCATTTTTCGGTATGCTGCTTTTTATTGCCTCTCACTGTGTGAGAAATATGGGTGCTCTTTTGACTCTGAGCTGGATTTTGGTAGATTTTTCACCACATCGTTCCATCAGAACTCAGAGTGAGGACTCGCAGCTGTTTGTTTTTCCCGTGAAATACGCTGGGTATGTGCATCTTTTGTTCCGCATTGGGCTTGTGCGAGGTGGCAGGGCTGCTGCCTCGGTCTTGTAGTGAAAGATGGGAACGTTCACCAGCTGCATTTTCCGGTATGCTGCTTTTTATTGCCTCTCGCTGTGTGAGAAACATGGGTGTTCTTTTGACTCTGAGCTGAATTTTGGTGGATTTTTCACCACATCGTTCCATCAGGACTCAGAGTGAGGACTCGCAGCTGTTTGTTTTTCCCGTGAAATACGCTGGTTTGAAAATTTTGCAGTACAATGTTTATGGTGTCATCCACACTTTTGCTATGATGAATCTCCTATGTGCATCTTCTTTCTTTAAAGCTCTTATTGAAAAGGACAAAAGACAAATCTCACTAAGTGATTACTTCATTTTTTTCTCTAGACTGAGCTTTCAACAAAGAGCATGACTTTTTCTATGCTCAAAAAGACAACATTACCTCACAGCTGAGGTGCTGTGGCTTAGTTGGTGAAAGTGCCTGTCTAGTAAACAGGAGATCCTGGGTTCAAATCCCAGCAGTACCTGTCAGCAATCAGGCATCACCCTCATGTCCATAGGATGTGCCCATCATCTTTATGTCAAGCCATGATCTGCACACTCACACCTTAAAACACAACTCTACACTCTTGAACAACACAAGCACACTCTTCACAGCACATTAACTCAGCTACCTATCACAAACAAAATATCGTTCAAATATTGCCTCTTACATCTATATACACCCTCACCTCCACAATTTTCTTTCCTTATCTGATTCTGCAGACTTCACTCTTTCCAGTGGAGATGATGTGTCCATTGCCATGCAGCTTTAACATCAGAAAATGGACCGTTCTGTCTGCCTGTTGAGCCAGTTTAGCTACCTATTTCCACTGCAAGAAAAGGTTCTCTGAATGCAACTGATGAAGGAACTGAAGCCTACCTTGAATGTGTGTATGTATGGCTGTCATTGCATGCCCGTGAAAGGAACAGCACAGCACCAGTCCCCCAGTGACCTAAAGTATATAGCACTGGCCTCTGAAGCAAGGGGTTGTGGGTTCAAGTCCCACCTGGAGATTGCGCAGCAGAGTGGCGCAGCGGAAGCGTGCTGGGCCCATAACCCAGAGGTCGATGGACCGAAACCATCCTCTGCTAGCTGTGTTTTGTTTTTATTCACAACCAACTTAGCACATTGGATGAGAAATTTTATGGCTGATCAGAGCAATCTGTCTTCAAGCCAAACCTCCCTTGAAAACAGCCACAGCTATATTAAATGGGCCATAGGGTTGAGATTAAAGTGGCTTAATCTCCAAATGAACTGTTCAGTGGGGGATGTCTGCTTTAAACACAACAGCCTTAGCTCTGGAATGAGAAGATTTGGAGACAGTTTTTCTGTTGTATTGTCATACTTGTTTAGTTTTCACATTTGTGAAAGAACTTGAAATAGTTTGTAGCAATTCAAGTTGGAATGAGACAAGGTATACCTTGGAGGTCTTATTGCAGTAAACTTTAGCAAGTAATCAGAGGAGTGGCTAATACTTCCACCACTTTATTTCATTCCTCCTGAGACAGAGGTGGAAAGATGTGTACTGTAAAGGTGCCACCTTCCTGGCTGCAAGTAGGGTTTGAACCTACGTGGGGAAACCCCATTGGATTTCAAGTCCAACGCCTTAACCACTTGGCTCGTGAAAAGAACAGCACAGCACCAGTGACCTAAAGTATATGGCACTGGCCTCTGAAGCAAGGGGTTGTGGGTTCAAGTCCCACCTGGAGATTGCGCAGCAGAGTGGCGCAGCGGAAGCGTGCTGGGCCCATAACCCAGAGGTCGATGGACCGAAACCATCCTCTGCTAGCTGTGTTTTGTTTTTATTCACAACCAACTTAGACATTGGATGAGAATTTTTGGCTGATAGGTCTGTCTTCAAGCAAACTTTGACAGCACAGTATATTAATGGGCATAGGGTTGAGTTAGTGGCTTATCTCAAATGACTGTTAGTGGGGGTGCTGTTTAACACAACAGCTTGCTCTGGAATGAGAAGATTTGAGACAGTTTTTCTGTTGTTTTCATCTTGTTTAGTTTTCCATTTGTGAAAGAACTTGAAATAGTTTTGTTCAGTTGGAATGAGACAGTATACCTTGGGGTTTATTGAGTAACTTTGCAAGTAATCAGAGGAGTGGCTAATCTTCCCCCTTTTTTCTTCCTCCTGAGAAGAGGTGGAAAGATGTGTCTGTAGGTGCCCTTCTGGCTGCAAGTAGGGTTTGAACTACGTGGGGAACCCTTGGATTTAAGTCCACGCTTACCACTTGGCTCGTGAAAAGAAAGCACAGCACAGTGACCTAAAGTATATGGCACTGGCTCTGAAGCAAGGGGTTGTGGGTTCAAGTCCCACCTGGAGATTGCGCAGCAGAGTGGCAAAGCGTGCTGGGCCCATAACCCAGAGGTCGATGGACCGAAACCATCCTCTGCTAGCTGTGTTTTGTTTTTTTTCACAACCAACTTAGCACATTGGATGAGAAGTTTTATGGCTGATCAGAGCAATCTGTCTTCAAGCCTTGAAAACAGCCACAGCTATATTAAATGGGCCATGGGGTTGAGATTAAAGTGGCTTAATCTCCAAATGAACTGTTCAGTGGGGGATGTCTGCTTTAAACACAACAGCCTTAGCTCTGGAATGAGAAGATTTGGAGACAGTTTTTCTGTTGTATTGTCAAACTTGTTTAGTTTTCACATTTGTGAAAGAACTTGAAATAGTTTGTAGCAATTCAAGTTGAAATGAGACAATTCAAGTTGCCTTGTTGCCTTGTCCAATACCTTGTCTCATTGCAATTGTTGCAGTAAACTTTAGCAAGTAATCAGAGGAGTGGCTAATACTTCCACCACTTTATTTCATTCCTCCTGAGACAGAGGTGGAAAGATGTGTACTGTAAAGGTGCCACCTTCCTCGCTGCAAGTAGGGTTTGAACCTACGTGGGGAAACCCCATTGGATTTCAAGTCCAACGCCTTAACCACTCGGCCATTGCAGCTTGCTGCCAATGTGGTCTACTTCGGGAATTACCGGAACGCTGACCCATGAACAATACAACGAAATGTCTCGTTTCACTTCCGTTAAGTTTTGTTCAGCATTGGGCTTGTGCCAAGTGGCAGGGCTGCTGCCTCGGTCTTGTAGTGAAAGATGGGAAAGTTCACCGACTGCATTTTTCGGTATGCTGCTTTTTATTGCCTCTCACTGTGTGAGAAATATGGGTGCTCTTTTGACTCTGAGCTGGATTTTGGTAGATTTTTCACCACATCGTTCCATCAGAACTCAGAGTGAGGACTCGCAGCTGTTTGTTTTTCCCGTGAAATACGCTGGGTATGTGCATCTTTTGTTCCGCATTGGGCTTGTGCGAGGTGGCAGGGCTGCTGCCTCGGTCTTGTAGTGAAAGATGGGAACGTTCACCAGCTGCATTTTCCGGTATGCTGCTTTTTATTGCCTCTCGCTGTGTGAGAAACATGGGTGTTCTTTTGACTCTGAGCTGAATTTTGGTGGATTTTTCACCACATCGTTCCATCAGGACTCAGAGTGAGGACTCGCAGCTGTTTGTTTTTCCCGTGAAATACGCTGGTTTGAAAATTTTGCAGTACAATGTTTATGGTGTCATCCACACTTTTGCTATGATGAATCTCCTATGTGCATCTTCTTTCTTTAAAGCTCTTATTGAAAAGGACAAAAGACAAATCTCACTAAGTGATTACTTCATTTTTTTCTCTAGACTGAGCTTTCAACAAAGAGCATGACTTTTTCTATGCTCAAAAAGACAACATTACCTCACAGCTGAGGTGCTGTGGCTTAGTTGGTGAAAGTGCCTGTCTAGTAAACAGGAGATCCTGGGTTCAAATCCCAGCAGTACCTGTCAGCAATCAGGCATCACCCTCATGTCCATAGGATGTGCCCATCATCTTTATGTCAAGCCATGATCTGCACACTCACACCTTAAAACACAACTCTACACTCTTGAACAACACAAGCACACTCTTCACAGCACATTAACTCAGCTACCTATCACAAACAAAATATCGTTCAAATATTGCCTCTTACATCTATATACACCCTCACCTCCACAGGTGCAGAATTTGAACCCAGATTTGTCTTTTGTCCTTTTAATGAGTTTAAGAAAGAAGATGACATAGGAGATTATCATAGAAAAGTGTGGATGACACCATAAACATTGTACTGCAAATTTCAAACCAGCGTATTTCACGGGAAAAACAAACAGCTGCGAGCCTCACTCTGAGGCCTGATGGAACGATGTGGTGAAAAATCCACCAAAATTCAGCTCAGAGTCAAAAGAACACCCATGTTTCTCACAAGCGAGAGGCAATAAAAAGAGCATACCGGAAAATGCAGCTGGTGAACGTTCCCATCTTTCACTACAAGACCGAGGCAGCAGCCCTGCCACCTCGCACAAGCCCAATGCGGAACAAAAGATGCACATACCCAGCGTATTTCACGGGAAAAACAAACAGCTGCGAGTCCTCACTCTGAGTTCTGATGGAACGATGTGGTGAAAAATCTACCAAAATCCAGCTCAGAGTCAAAAGAGCAGATTCTGCAGACCTCACTCTTTCCAGTGGAGATGATGTATCCATTGCCATACAGCTGTAACATCAGGAAATGGACTGTTCTGTCTGCCTGTTGAGCCAGTTTAGCTACCTATTTCCACTGCAAGAAAAGGTTCTCTGAATGCAACTGATGAAGGAACTGAAGCCTACATTGAATGTGTGTCTGTCATTGCATGCCCGTGAAAAGAACAGCACAGCACCAGTCCCCCAGTGACCTAAAGTATATGGCACTGGCCTCCAAAGCAAGTGCTTGTGGGTTCAATTCCCACCTGGAGATTGCGCCAGCAGAGTGGCGCAGCGGAAGCGTGCTGGGCCCATAACCCAGAGGTCGATGGACCGAAACCATCCTCTGCTAGCTGTGTTTTGTTTTTTTTCACAACCAACTTAGCACATTGAATGAGACGTTTTATGGCTGATCAGAGCAATCTGTCTTCAAGCCAAACCTCCCTTGAAAACAGCCACAGCTATATTAAATGGGCCATGGGGTTGAGATTAAAGTGGCTTAATCTCCAAATGAACTGTTCAGTGGGGGATGTCTGCTTTAAACACAACAGCCTTAGCTCTGGAATGAGAAGATTTGGAGACAGTTTTTCTGTTGTATTGTCATACTTGTTTAGTTTTCACATTTGTGAAAGAACTTGAAATAGTTTGTAGCAATTCAAGTTGGATTGAGACAAGGAATACCTTGGGTGTCTTATTGCAGTAAATTTTAGCAATTAATCAGAGGAGTGGCTAATACTTCCAGCACATTATTTCATTCCTCCTGAGAAAGAAGTGGAAAGATGTTTACTGTATAGGTGCCTCCTTCCTCACTGCAAGTAGGGTTTGAACCTACGTGGGGAAACCCCATTGGATTTCAAGTCCAACACCTTAACCACTCGGCCATTGTAGCTTGCTATGTGGTCTACTTCTAACCTGATTTACATCATCTGGGTGCGTTCAACAAGTACACGCGGGGGCGTTCCCTTTCCTCACGCACTCCATCTGAGTAAGGCGACACTTATAGGTGATTTCGTCTGGTTAGAGAATAATAGGAGCCAATCACTAATCGCGGGTGGGACTTTTGAAGGATGGGCGGCGTTTTGGCCGGATGTGATGTAGAAGCACAGGCGACAGCAGTGTAGTCAGTCAGTTATTTCAGTGTTTTCTTTGCACATTCGACAAAAGTCGTTCACAGACTGTACACCGCTCGTACTAGCTGTCGCCGCCGCCGCCATGTTGTTTGACTGAAGCTTTTTGAGCTTGATAACATGTTTTGATAACTCGATCCTCTATGCGTGGTGGCTCTGGTGTCGCTCTGAGTTGCGTCACGGGTTGCGTCATTCGGTTCAACGTGAGTGGCTGAAGTAGCGTGTCAGTCAAGATGACGGACAGATCTTCCATCCAATCACATGCAAGAGTTTTAGAAAAAAAAGACTAATTTGAAATGACATCGGGTTAACTCCCTCCCCAGATGGTATTGCAAATACCAGGTGGCGGGAGTCAGGTTAGTCTACTTCGGGAATTATCGGAACGCTGACCCATGAACAATACAACGAAATGTCTCGTTTCACTTCCGTTAAGTTTTGTTCCGCATTGGGCTTGTGCCAAGTGGCAGGGCTGCTGCCTCGGTCTTGTAGTGAGTGTAGTGTAGTGTAGTAAGAGCATGACTTTTTCTATGTTTAAAAAGACACCGTCAGCTGAGGTTCTGTGGCTTAGTTGGTGCTCTTTAACTCCACTGGGATTTGATGTGTTTTTTTCGCTTCTCATCTTGATTTGGGAGAGTTTAACAGTTGATCCCTGTGGTAAACAATTTTTCAGTTGCCATGGATACACATCATAACAAGTAGTGAAACCTATATATATGAAGACAAATCTCCTGATTTGCACAGCCTTCAGATCAGCATAAAAAATCCTCCCATAAAAACCTTATCTAATCTTGAAAAGGACAAAAAACAATTCTCACTAACTTATTACTTCAAATTTTACTCCAGACTGAGCTTTCAACAAAGATCATGATTTTTTTCAATAATCAAATGCTGAAAAGACAATCTTATCTCACAGCTGAGGTGCTGTGGCTTAGTCGGTGATTGCGTCTGTCTCGTCAACAGGAGATTCTAGTTTCAACTCACAGCAATCAGGCAGGAAGAGCCCTACATCACTCTAATATCCATAGAATGTGTCCATCATCCTTATGTCAAGCCATGATCTGCACGCTCACACCTTAAAACACTGTCTATACTTCTGATGTTCCGCCAAGTAATGTTTCTTTTTTCTTTTTTGTAAACCCAAAAATGAATGCTCCTTTTACATTTTTTTCTTTACTTCTATTCTGTAGGATTAACAGAAAAACTGTCCCAGATGGCAGTGGACTTCGCGGCTGAACCGCCTTCCAGTCCACAGATCCACCTTACATTAGTGCATTTTTTGACCTCCGCCCAAGACTCAGCTCAGTGTGGGAAAGGAGGACTGTCAAACCACGGACCCACAGCAGATACAGATCAAGTCCGATAAACAGGAGGTGCAGTTTTTTTTTTTCCCCAGCACCACCACATGGGGTCTCACTGTCACCTATACGGGCTCGCTGTGGATTCTCGGCAGACTTTACGAGATGGGATTTGGTTTAAGAACAGAGAAAAAAAGTATCACCAAAAAGATGAAGAGGACTACAGTTCCAGCTTGTATGTGGATCTTGGTTGTCCACAGACAAATGTTAGGATTACAAATATGGAATATTACTTTTATTTGATGATGAATGACGATTCGAAAGCTTTTATGAATAATTTCTGCATCAATTCATGTGTAATTTTATTTGGATGACATGAATGAGGAATATAAAGTTGATGTGAAGTGACATTAATGTACGAACGTTGTAGGTAGTTTTTAGTTATTTATCTAGCTTTTGAATGATAATTACCATCGATACCAGAGAAAGGTTACTTTTCAAACTATAATAAGGCTAATCACATCAACGACGAAACCTTTTCAGAACCTAATCTCTATACATTTGAACTGTTGCTAGGAAGATCACATCATTTTGAAAACAGACTTCGAGGTTTTGATTAGTATCCTACTTTAAGTAGGCTGTCAGATTACATGGGTAAAGTACATTTCCACAACAAAACGCTGGATTTTTGGAAGATGTCGAGTGATAAAGTGAGTACCTGCTAACTTTATAATGCTGAAAGCGATCTTTTATTTTGGCAAGTTATAGGTTATAGTTTAGTCTGTAAGTAATAATTACGCTGTTAATTTTCCCTCATAATTAGCATCAAACAATGCTAATAGTGTTGGCAAGCAGTACACAGTAACAAATGTACAATATAACGGCTGTATATAACTTTTCTGTAAATAAAACCCAAGTTAGTTGCTAGTAATTTCGTGGATGGTGCAACTATCCGATTAAAAATGAGGGTTACGTCTGTACACCCACTCAGTGTCTAATTTTAGTCTATTCATAACTAATAATCACTCACAGCATTTGCTAACACTACTCTGAAAACACGAGCAAAGATGTGAGCTATGTGGGCTCTGCAGTTATGTGGACTCAGCCGACAACTGTTTTTTTCTTTTTTTTTTCCCTTTTAAATGTGTTTTTATCAAAACCACAGTCATCTGCCGCTAGATGACGTATTTTTATCTGATTTCTAAGACAGGCAGCAGCGTCCTGCTAATGCGTCCCGTTAATGTTACTTTTCAGACATAATCAGTTGCACGTAATGCTACAAAACTAGCAAATTTATTCACATTTCTAATAAAACTGTATTTAATACATTACAGCGACCTTAAATAGCGATTTTCATATTTTTTTTACAAAAAATGCTCACATTTATACGTTTCTCTGGCTGCTGCTGACGATTTCTTCGCCCTTTTGCCTATATTTCGCTTGAAATTGTGGTAATATCACATACCACTCGTTTTCTAGTGTGCCCCTGGAAAATTTCCATTTCGAGGGCCAGATAGCACTACCACTTCCCCCTCGCCCTCGGTCTGAACCAGAATTGGGACATCACTACCCCTTCACATGAACGTGCAAAACGAAGAGTTAGGGCCAAGGGCTAGGGCTAAGGAGGGAATTGGAAATCACCCAAAGTCTTGAGGTTGACATGGAGCTGCACCGAGGGTGGAGGGGAGCTGGAGCAGCAGGGTCTGGATGCTCTGCATGCTGCCAAGAAACAGAGGTATGAACTGCACCTCTATCTAGGATGCCTTCTTTCTAATGGTCTGGATTAAATTATACAAATGTGAACACGTTGTGGCTAACACATGATTTATAGAATGTTTTAATACACATTTTGCAGAGGCAGCTTCAGCAGTTGTCCCTGGATGAGAGGAGAGTTTGGGTCAGGGACTCTGAGGGACAGCCTGGACTGGTTTTTTGATGCTGCATCAGGGTCGTCATCATGCTCCAGCATCTGCAGGGCTTCAAGGAGCCCCATGGTGTGTCTGGAAACTGCAGGGAAATGCCCACAGACGTGGAAGTGCATTTGCCAGCAAACCAGCATCTTTGTCCCTTTACTGCCCTGATGCTGCAACTCACGCAGGCATCATCTAGTCATGAAGAAATTCAGGCTCAGTCTTGCACAACTGAGACATTCTATATATGTAAAGTTTCACATTCAAGTGTTCTTTTTTGTAAATAAATAGATTAACATGATTGTGTGGATCATTTTCATTCAAGTGAAATGATAAAAACCTTTTTCCTTTTATGAGCTGTTGTTAGACAAAACGTTCCAATGCAGAGCACAGTAAAGGGCATAAACAATATATTATAGTGGGAACAGTTACACTGATTTGGTTTTTAAACTTACAAAGACAACAGGAATTTGAGAAAAATCTTTATAATCTGATTTTCAGCATTTGCTTTTGTCATCTTAGTGATGAGTTATTTGCTCCAAAATTTTTAAAATTTGAATTATAGGTAAGTGATAAGAAAAACTACAATACAATAATTTTACATCATTTTTATTTTTGTGACATTTTCATCTGACAGGTGATGAAGGTCCAGGCGGCAGTTTCTGTCTTCAAACAGCATCTGTACAGTGAGACAATGAAATTAGTCAGAGGCACTTAAAATAAATGGATTTGCAACCAACTCCAGAATTGTAATCACCTCTTCTGAGATGCTGCTTTGCCAGTTCAGCCGTGGTGTAATGGGTGGAAGTGGGACAGGTCTTCTGGGGTCAAGAAGCTGAGTTCTTCTAACCGGCTCCTCTCACCTGAAGCCGGTCTCTTCTCCACAGTCTTGGTCTGCAGTTCCCAGATAGATCCTGAAGTTTTGGTAGTTTAGTGCACACATCACTGCCTGGCATGTGCTTTGTAGAGCCTCTTGTATCTGGGGTAAAACAAAAGCTGTTATTTCAAAGATACATTTGAGGTTCAGTTAGTTATAAACAACATTATGGCTGCAATGTTTATGTTCTTTAGTATACAAAATAGAAAATTATAGAATGAACTATAAATAGTGAAAAAACACCACTCACATCTTTCTCTCCATCTTTTGATTGGTGATGGTCTCTGGAGATGAACTTTATGATCCAAAGCAGCAAGAAGTCTGGCCTCAAACCAGAGGTGAAGAACTGTAGCGCTGCTGGCATGTATGAGAATGTGGCTCTGCTCACCTCCAGGTCAGGTGATCTGTAAGGAACACACACGGTTAGATATGATGTTTGTCATTTATAATAAAACACGATCACAAATCATATTATAAATGATCATATTATATACATATGATCTGTGATGGAGCAGGTTTGCTGAGAACAAGCTTTATGATATGAAGCTAGGTTCAGGGAACTTAAGAAATGACAAAATCTTTTGTCCTTCACATCAGGTTTGAACATCAGGACAGTTTTATGAAGAACTGGTGCAGGTTCCAGTCAGCACGTTCCTCCGTTCAGCCTCCCAGTAAACCCAGAGTAATATTTAGAATGATCAAATATGAGCACTTGCTCTCCAAATCTAATTTCACATTTTTGTTTAAAAAACACTGGAACAAAAAGGAAAAAATGCCTGAATAGCCAAGGATCTCGTAGCTGGTCGCAGCTGACTGGGCTAGGGCTACGGTCGGATCCAGGTCAGCAGCCCACGAGTTACAAGCATCCTAATGTTAGCTGGACTGCCTGCTACCCACATTACAACAGTACGGTTCAAACTCCAATAGTTAACCCACGCCAGGACTGTAACACTATGCTATATTGAATAAACATTGCAACATGTGCCAAACATTACTGTAGCACAAACAAACATCTGACATCATGATGTTACCTACCTGTTCAGGAGAAGAGCAGCTCTGAGTCAAATGGTAGTCCTGTTCTGTCTCAGTGCTCTCTGCCTTGGAAATATAATCCTCGTTTTGTCTCTTTCCTTGTCCAACAACTTTTTTTTTTGGCAAAGACGGTTGTTTCTGTGGAAGTAATATTGGCTCCTGGTCGTCTTCAGCTGAACGCTTCTAACGGCTGGGCTCTGTCTCCGCCAGTTTGCTTGTACACTCCGCTTCTCTGCGCAGCCCTGGCAGTGGCTCTTTATGGATCACCGCGAGCATCCGGGAATTTTCGCCAAATTCGTCACATCCGGTTAGGTAGGAGGTGAAAACATCGCTTCGTTACATAGGGGAGCCACTGAGTTACCTGCTTCATTACTCGTCAATCTTCGTTTATTCTACCTTCGAAATACCGAGAAGTCCCGCTGTGTATGGTTGCTATAAACATATCTATCACACGGACAAGAGAATATGTTTGTTCCAGTCCCCAAAACAACAGAAAAAGTCCCGAACAACATGCTAAGTGGCTAGCTGCTATCAAGCCCATAAATGCTGACAGTTCACGCTGGAAACCATGGAAACATCTAACAATATGTTCGGATCACTTTGTGACTGATAAAAAGCATATATTGTGGTCTTACTTTTTAAACCCTGTAGTTGTTTTTGTACAGATGATAGAAAACACCATTAAATCAGTGGATGTACAGAATCACAGCGCCGCCCGCTGTTCCCGTCTCCTCAGGACTGTTAACGATTACGTTTATCCAGATTACTGCCATCAATGTTCCCACATAAGAATTAAAGCATAAAAAGTGTCAGAAAGGCATTTGCAGCGTTATAAACATGCACAGTCATAACCAGTTACATACAGATGAGACTGCCGGTAATTTATATCTTTATCAATGAGAGTAAACTCCTGAGAAGTACATCAAAGAAATACCACCATTTCTTAAAAATCCGGGGAAAATTAATATTCTATAAAAAATAAATGGCTTGAACACGGGGCTTACCTGATGAAACCAAATACATCATGAGATCGGGAAACTGATCATCAGGCTGTTATGTACAGGTAGGTTCGTATAACCAGGCTGCAGCAGCAGAAGATGGGCATCACTTAGTCCAACAGATACTAGTTTAGCTTCGTATCTTCTTCTAGCGTCGGCAGTAAGACTTTCAGTATAACTGGACGTCATTTCAACATTATTTCAAAGACAGACCGGCGGAGAAAAAAAAATGAAAAAGCGTGCAAAAACAGTTTTTGAGGCTCATAGTCCATCAGACGCCGTTCAAATACGAAGCATGTTTTCACCGGGACCAGCTTCGTTGTCACGTGAATTCCGGGTTGTGACGTAGGCTTGCGCTGATCCATAGAGGCTGAGGAGTTGTCATCACAGCGTGTCCCCCCCCCCCCCTCCGAACCGGCGTTCCAGCATGTTTCTTGTACACTTACTGAGAGCTACGTTGGTCGTGACTGGAGATGCTTGGTTATAATGTTGAGTGAAGGACAGTGCCAGCTCTTCGCACAGTCAAGATGATCAAAAAAAAAAAAAAAAAAGACAAACAAGGGCGAGTTACGGTTTTTCAAGATCTCCGGTTTGAAAAAAAAGAAAAAGAAAAAAAATCAAAGATTGTAAACTGTGACAGGGGGCGCCAAGTGGCTGACAGCTGCAGTCTAAAGGAAAGAGATTAGCAACATAAAGCATGCCGTGTGTTCTCCAGCTAGTGATCCCTTTGTGACTGATAATTGTGGTAACCTTCAAAAACTACTCCCCAGCGATACTGTCCTTGCAGATAGGAGTTTTAAATAATGAGGAATCAAACAGTACGATGTGCGCCACTATGAAGATCCTTCCCTCACAAACGGCCATGCGCAGCTGGGAGCAGTCATGTGGAACATGTCGTGTTTGCAGGAACAAGTAAACAATATTCCAGTCGTACCTGTGAAGATGCTGCTTTGCTGTGAGAATGAACCGGACACTACGACCCTGGATAACATCGTCCATGTTTGCTGTGCATTTGCAAATGTATGCTAAATTGTTGCCAACACGAGCACTCAAGCTAACATGAGTTGATGAAAACTCCGTTACTTTCTTTTATCTGTCATTTACTCTTGATGTTCGACACCACTGACATCTGTCTGCCTGACAGCTTATTTTGGTCTTTCACAAATCAGACACACACTCATCACTGTTTCCTATTTTATAAATAAATGATTGAAACCACGTTAAATATCGTCCTCCTTACATGTGTTTATTAACAGCTCACAAATGTTTTCTTAACTAGCAGCAAAACAGTTAAAGGTTGAATATGGAACACGGACAGAACAGCGACATCACGTGTGTCTAGGTTGTAGCTGCAACGGCAGAAAAACAACTCCAGCCGCTGGGATACCAGGCTCACTGCCGATACGCAAGTGACCAACAGTCTGCAGCATGTCCAACAAGTAACACAGAGGAGTTTATAACTGACAGCTAATGTTAGCCACATTAGCAAACAAGCTAGCTTACCGATCCAGCAGGAAAGTCGCCATTTCCGTGTTTTACTCCATGGAAAAACGTTTATGTGGGCCCATTTAGTGAAGTCTTCACCTAAATTTACTCCAGGTTTTGCTCTTCTCAGGTCACTCCTCCTCAGAAACAGATAATATCTCCAGGGCTCAGAAGCAGCTGCTTCACTCGTTGTCTCTACGGTTTTCCCCTGTACAAGCCTGACTATGACCAAAGTATTGATTCCACACAGAGATCGTTGGCAACCTGCAATGGCGGTGTGTATTGGCTTATAGACGTAAATAAAATGCCATTATCGAACCCGTAAAAATTTATTTTATAATTATTTTTAGGCTAAATATAATTTTTCTGGGAAATGTTGTACTTTCATTCTGTACACCCCCCAAACAACCTGTGTATTTTTTTTTTTTTAAAATATAGCTTTTAATAAAAATGTTCCATATTCAACCTTTAACTGTGTAAAAGGCAAAATAACACTTCTCTAACATTAATAGAGCAAAATTACAAATGTTACCACGTTACAAACTGATTTCGAAGACTAAATAATTCACAATGCATTAGCCGCATGTCTCCATGGAGGACGGAGGTAAGCGGTCCAGACTACTGTCCCACTCTGATCCACTCAGCTCAGATAGGTCCAGTCCGGATATGTCCCCTAGTTTCTCCAAATAACTCTTCTTTGTGCTAGACATTAAATTATTCCTGTACGGCTTTTCTCCTTTGCTCCTTTTCTCTCCAATGTTAAAATTCCCGACAGCTCTCGTTTTGACAGTCAAACCTGTACAAACATCATGGCGGCGCGACTCCGCTTCGCTCAGAATTGTCACGTGACTCTTCAGGCTCTATAAGGAAGGAGGTGCGTGTACGCATGCACGTCCGGACCGGCGATGTAAACACTGAGCTGGAGATCAACACAGGGAGGCGCTGTGTGACGTCATGCTATATTCCAGATGAAAATATATATATAGTTCTTTAATTCCTTAAATGTGAAAATAATGACTTTTCACTTATTGCTTGTTACGCCCCTATGTGGTCTAGGGGGAAAAGGGGAGGTAACATTAAACACAGAGACCAAAGAAGTAAAAATGTAAGTAAGGTTTATTCACAACCTTTGACACATGTAGCAAAACAATAGAACCAAGGTAAGGGCCAGACCCAGTCCTGCCCTGATAAAGAACAAAACACAAAACAAGTAAACCAGGAACCAAGGAAGAGGAGGGAATAACAGCCTCCTTAAGGAGAAAACCAGTCTCTAAGAACAAGAATCAACTATAAAGAAAACATAAAAGGTACTGTCCTGTGACAGGCTACTAAGTACAAATATGAAACAACCAACAAAAACCAAAGTCCACTGACTACGACACAAGTGAGTCTGTTTCCCTGCCACCAGTGAGGGAAACAGAAACACTTAAACCAAGTGCACACTGCACAGACAAAAGGCCTCAGTCACTTACAGTGACTGAGTGGCAAGCTGTGGCACACAGAAACCACCAAAGCACAGCTGCCCTGAATGAAGGGTGATGGCAGATTTTAAGGCTGAGTCCAGGAGGAGGCGGCAGAGCACCAGCCAATGGAGAGCAGGTAGAAGAGCAGGGGACCAATCCTAGGGGTGTGCTGGCACATCCAGAAGCGAATACAGCTGAACCAGGGCTGGCCAATCACCTGTAAGGACTCACACAGTCAAATTAACATAAGGCACCCAGGCCACCAGGCCAAGGGCCGTAACACCCTCCCCCACAAAACACAGGCCACAGCTACTACAAAAACAAATACGTGCAATAACATGTCTTAGAACTTACAGTCGGGAAAGAGCATCCGCGAAGAAGTTGGTGTCACCCCTTTTGTGCTTAATCAGGAGATTGTATTCCTGAAGGATTAAAGCCCACCTCATCAGCCGCTGATTGTGGTTATACATCCGTGCCAAGAAGACCACCGGATTATGGTCCGTGAACACATGAATCGGCGCAGAACTGGAGCCTAGGTATACCTCAAAGTGCTGAAGCGCCAGCAGCAAAGCCAGGGTTTCCTTTTCTATGGTGGAATAGTTGAACTGGTGTCGGTCAAACTTACGGGAGAAA
Organism: Atherinomorus stipes; assembly: GCA_023101725.1. Classification (NCBI taxonomy): domain Eukaryota; kingdom Metazoa; phylum Chordata; class Actinopteri; order Atheriniformes; family Atherinidae; genus Atherinomorus; species Atherinomorus stipes. The sequence continues at coordinate 42,990 of JALJCO010010395.1, forward strand.
TAGCAGACGGGATGATCAGCTCCGTCTCCACCTTCCTGCAGTAGGACAGCACCAGCTCCTACGGCACTGGCGTCAACTTCAAGTTTGAATGGCTTAGTTAAATCAGGTGCTGAAAGAACAGGGGCATGAATAAGCAATGATTTAGCACTGTCAAAGGCGTGTTGACAAGCAGGTGTCCACACAAAAGCAGTTTTAGGACTTAACAAGCTTGTCAGCGGGTGCACAACAGTTGAGAAGTTCCGACAGAAATTCCTATAATAACCAGTCATCCCCAGGAAACGTCTGAGCGCTTTCCGGTCAGACGGTACCGGGAATGCAGCAATGGCGGCAACCTTAGCCTCGACGGGGCGAACCTGTCCTTGACCCACCTGATGTCCCAAATAAGTGACTGTTGCTTTCCCGAAGTCACACTTGGCAAGGTTTAAAGTAAGTGATGCGTCTGTGAGCCGAGTGAAAACTTCGCGTAACACTGTCAGATGTTCTTCCCAGGAAGAAGTGTACACTATTAGGTCATCAAGGTAGGCATTGCAGTTCGGTAGGTCGGAAAAGAGGGTGTTAACAAGGCGCTGAAAAGTTGCAGGAGCATTACACATGCCAAACGCCATCACCGTATATTGTAGAAAACGGTCCGGGGTTACAAACGCTGATATTTCTGACGCCCGGTCAGTAAGGGGGACCTGCCAGTAGCCTTTCAGAAGGTCCAGCTTACTGACATAGGTAGCCACTCCAATCGTGTCTACACAATCCTCAATACGGGGAAGAGGATAAGAATCAGGGATTGTAACTGCATTCACTTTTCTGTAATCCGTAATGAACCGAGGAGATCCATCTGGTTTGGTTTCAAGCAAACAAGGGGAACTCCATGGACTAAAACTGGGTCGAGCAAAACCGTGTTGTAGCATGTACTGTGTCTCAGCAGCCATTAATGCTCTTTTAGTTGGGTTCACTCTATATGGATGCTGCTTAATTGGCCGTGCATTACCGACGTCGATATCATGTTCTATGATAGTTGTACGTGTTGGAATGTCAGAAAACAGAGAGGGAAACTCAGATACCAGGGACACAACATCATTTCTTTGGTTCCCAGATAAATGAGTTAGTGTCGTGGGAAGAGCTTTTACCATCTCAGAGTTGGGTAATCGTGGAGTCACTTGCGGCAGATACTTCATAGACAAACCGTCATCCGGAATCTGTGGATGTGAAGCAGTAGTGACTAGCAACACAGGACCAGCTGTAGTTCCCTGCACCGCAGGACCCGACTTACATGGGGTCTTATCGGGCGTTCGTGAGATGTATGGTTTTAGCACATTAACATGACAAACACGGGTTTTGCGTCTCCTCTCAGGCGTGCTCAAGACGTAATCAGTATCACTTAACCGCTCACGTATATCATAAGGTCCGGAGAAACGTGCAGCTAACTGGGAACCAGGTACAGGCAACAGGGCTAAAACACGGTCACCCACCTGGAACTGTCGTTTGGTTGCGGTGCGGTCATATTTTCGTTTCATTGTTTGTTGGGAAACCCGCAGAGCCTTAGTAGCAAAATCACGGGAACGATACAAACGCTCGCGAAATCTGGACGTGAAGTCTAATACATTCTGTTGTGGAGATGTGTGAGAGTACAACAGCTTCTCCTTCAGTACCTGCAAAGGACCACGAAGGGAATGCCCGAATATCAGTTCCGCTGGACTAAACCCCACTGATTCCTGTATGGCCTCCCGTGCAGCAAACAACACAAAGGGGACTCCTTCATCCCACTCTCTTGCTTCATCCATACAATACTTCCGTAACATGGATTTCAAGGTCTGGTGCCAGCGTTCCAAAGCACCCTGGGACTCAGGGTGGTACGCGCTTGAGGTGGCGTGCTGAATGTTTAACTCACTTAGAACTTGTTTAAATAACCGAGACTGAAAATTAGTTTTTTGGTCAGTTTGGACTGTGCGCGGAAAACCAAATGTAGAAAAGAACTTAGTCAGAGCTTTAATGATTACACTAGCAGTTATTTTTCTTAGCGGGATCGCTTCAGGATACCGGGTAGCAGCGCACATTAATGTAAGTAGGAATTGGTTTCCTGACTTTGTGCGGGGAAGAGGACCAACACAATCAATAAGAACACGTTCAAATGGCTCTCCTACTGCAGGAATAGGATGAAGTGGAGCTTTAGGGACAGGCTGATTTGGTTTACCGACGACTTGGCATGTATGGCAGGATTGACAGAAACGGGCTACGTCAGCCTTTAGACCAGGCCAGTAAAAGTGCCTTAAAATGAGTTGATATGTTTTTCTAATGCCCAAATGTCCCGACCACTTACCATCATGTGCCAAGCTGAGGATTTGCTGTCTGAAGGGGAAAGGAACAACAATCTGGTCTACAACGTTCCAATCAGAATCAGGGAGCACAACCGGACACCATTTTCGTATCAACATACCATGTTCCACACAAAAGGCCACCGTGTCCGCCCGTGCACCATCAGCACATATTACCTTTGAAAAACGCCACCTCAGGGTTGGATCCGCTTTCTGCGCCGCGATCAAGCGTGCACGTGTTACCGGAAGTGAGCAATTTGTGCTAGTGGGTTGTGGAGCATCCTTACCATCTGTGTCAGATGCAACAGCGTCGCCTACTGGGACACTGGAATCAACCCCATCTTTCAAAACTGATGCCAAGCACGTGTCAGCCAAATCACAATCAGGGCTCTCAGAAGTTTCTTTCCTTTGTTGGGCCTGGGCACGAGTAAGCACACAAGCAGAATGCGGTTTTCTGTCTAGCTCTGGGTCATAAGTTATAGGTACATCCAGAACTTCTAGTGCAGGAGAAACCTTTCCACCAGCTATATCATTACCCAGTAAGAGTGCAACACCCTTAATGGGTAGTGCTGGGCACACAGCCATTGGGAACATCCCTGAAATTAGGTTTGATTGTAAATGTATCAAGTGAACAGGTCGGGGTGCATAACCCATTTCCAGGCCCTGGAGGATTACGCTGTAACCAGCAGAAGACACATTTGAGAAGGGCAGTGTTTCAGCCAACAGCACAGTTTGTGAGGCCCCAGTGTCGCGGAGAATGCGCACAGGTTTCTGGTCAGATGGACTCCCTGTGAGGGAAATCCATCCTTCCATCACAAAGGGTTCATAGCACGGGTCAACATGACAACTAACCTCAGCAGTGCTCTTCCCCAGACTCACCTTTTTGTTAGTCAGCCCTACACCTTTCGTGTGAGGCGTTGGTGGGGCTGCTTGTGACCTTCTTTTTAATGTCAAACAATTAGCAACGATGTGCCCAGTTTTGTGACAGTAGAAACACATTCTATCATTCTTTGACACAGGGGAAGGTTTTGGTGCACTAGCATGGTAAACAGTTTTATGTGTGAGAACATATTCGTCAGCCAATACAGCTGCAGCAGACAGGGCACTGACTTTCTGCTCATTCATATGGACAACAATACGCTCCGGCAAACAGGTTTTGAACTCCTCTAGTAACACCATTTCTCTTAAGGAGTCAAAGTCTGTAACCTTGTTTGAGGTACACCATTTATCAAACAAGGAGGCCTTTTCTCTTGCAAACTCCATATATGTCTGCGCAGCGGTTTTCCTATATGTTCTAAATTTTTGTCTGTATGCCTCTGGGACCAACTCATATGCTTTCAAGACAGCAGACTTTACTGCATCATAGTTTAAACTATCACTTAATGAAAGTGCAGCAACAACTTCTTGGGCTTTTCCATGAATTTTGCACTGAATGAGAAGTGACCATACTTCTGGAGGCCAATGCAAAGCCTGAGCAATGCGCTCAAAAGCGGCAAAATAGCTGTCCACCTCGGCCTCTCTAAATTCCGGAACCAAAGCAACAAGTTTGGTTACATCCAACGGTGTACTCTGTGGGGGTGAGGGAACCGAAGGAGGCTGTGTACCTGTTGCAGGTGTCTGCACAGTACTGGCTCTAGCCTTGGAGTCAAGCTCAAGCTGGCTCAAACGCACTGCTTTCTCAGCTTCAATCTCCAGCCGTTGGTAACACTTTACAATAAGGGTCCCTTAATTAACGTTAGTTAGTGCATAATTAAGCATTAATAAACTGCTTAATAATACATGAACAACTTTTATTAACTATTACTTTGCATTAGTTAGCATATTGGTTAATGTGTTAATTAGCAGTTAATAAATGCTTACTTCCCAAACTCCTTAATGCATTATTAAGCATTGATAAGTTTGATTTATATAATAAATTACCATTATGTATGCATTACTCAGCATTAATAACCATTTTAGTTGGAATGTTAGTAAGCCCTTAATAATGTCTTTAGTAATGGTTTAGCAGTGGTGTTTATTTGGAGTGAATAAGCATTAAGTAACAGCTAACTAATGCATTGACAAAGCCTTCGCTTTACATTGTATGTTATCTGGATGGGCATCAATAAGCCATTTATTAATATCCTAGGTAATCATTTACTAATGCTGTGCTGTGTATATTATCAGGTACCCCTTACTTCATGTTAAGTAAGGTATTAATTCACATTAGAAGCCTGACCTGATGGCCCTTAATCATGTGAGTGTCTCATAAGCATGACTTAACCATAGTTAACCATTACTGAATGTTATTTGGACCCTTATTGTAAAGTGGAAACATTTATCCCTTTGGTAACACTATATTTATGCTTAACAGCCTAATAAGCATTACTTAACCATAGTTAACTATTACTGAATGTTATTTGGACCCTTATTGTAAAGTGGAAACATTTATCCCTTTGTAAACACTATATTTATGCTTAACAGCCTAATAAGCATTACTTAACCATAGTTAACTATTACTGAATGTTATTTGGACCCTTATTGTAAGGTGTAAACATTTATCCCTTTGGTAACACTATATTTATGCTTAACAGCCTAATAAGCATTACTTAACCATAGTTAACCATTACTGAATGTTATTTGGACCCTTATTGTAAAGTGTAAACATTTATCCCTCTGGTAACACTATATTTATGCTTAACAGTCTAATAAGCATTACTTAACCATAGTTAACTATTACTGAATGTTATTTGGACCCTTATTGTAAAGTGTAAACATTTATCTCTCTGGTAACACTATATTTATGCTTAACAGTCTAATAAGTATTACTTAACCATAGTTAACTATTACTGAATGTTATTTGGACCCTTATTGTAAAGTGTAAACATTTATCCCTTTGGTAACACTTTATAAATGCATAGCATAAATGCACAGCCTAATAAGCATTACTTAACCATAGTTAGGGGTGTTTTCTGGACCTGGGAACATTGGGGGTTGAACACCCCCCAATTCCTTGGAAAGGAATCTGGGGAAACCTACACAGTAAAAATGCCCGTCTTTTTAAGCTTTCTTCAGCATTGTGGCACCTTGTTTAAAGCCAAATACTGCAAGACATACTTCAAAATGTATTTACTTTCAAGCTTAAACTTGACAATGTAAACAAGATCTCTAAAATCAGTATTAATATTAAGAAAGACTTGACTAATAAAATTTGTCATTAAATAACATTTATTTTAGTAACAATTATTATTAAGTTGAGTTAAAAAGTAGGCTAACAATTATTTTCAACAAGAACAAAAGTTAGTTGTGGGTCATATTGCATGGTGGACATCTGTCTTCTGTTCTCTCTCCTCTCCATCCTCCGCTCACTCCCTCCACCTTCTGCTGATAGAGAAACAACGAAATGTGCATTAATGACACCATCAGAAATGTAAAGAGACGGGACAGGTTACTCGGCAACAATCACACTGATTGAACTGTACATCATAATAACTGCAATCATGAATTTCAGCAGTCTTTACACTCATAACAAAAGTAAAACTTAATTTAATCAGTGGTTTAGTCTAGTTTATTCTAGTGGTACTCTGACTTCCATCTCTCCTGGGGCCTATACGACGAAGCCGGATTTTCTCTTATCGAGGTAACTTCAGGGTTAACCCTGGGTTTTTCGTCCTATGACGCTGGTTCACTTCTGATCGGGTTATATCTCCCCGGTAACTTATGCTGAATGCCTAACCTGGTCTGGACCAGGTTAAGTTCTGGATAAGAGATCTCCGACTATGAAAGCACCACTCCCTGACCAATCAGCACTCTTGGAAAATGGCCTGCCCATTTTTAGAAGATCCTGTCGATGCCGGTGCGCAGATCGTGAGAGGAGTTCTTAGAAGAGAGAGAATATTCAGAGATGGTGCAACCCTTTTGATTTGCCACATGACACTTTATATAAAAGATGGAGGTTTTCCTCTGCTGGACTCCGTTACATCTGTCAGCTGTTAGAGCCGTACATCACTAATGTAACGCATCGCAGCCGGACACCGACAACACCACAGATGCTCTTCATCACACTGAGGTTTTATTAATGTTAGACTAATTGAATTAATTTTGATATAGACCAACGCCTCACCTCGAGTGAAAAAAAAAATTTGTGCTGTACTGATGTAGCTGAAAAGCTTATTTTTGGTGGCTGAATTATGCTCATGGTCCCACTCAGTAAAACGTCATTCATTTATTTATTCATTCATTCATTCACTGGTAGTTTGATGCACACCGTTGGCGACACTGAAAACGTATGCAAAAACATGTCATGTAATACCCGCTTTTCCCCTGTGGGCTGCACAAATATTAAATGAAATTCCATTCATTCATGAAAGAGTGTGGCAGCGTAGAATCTCGTCAATGGCCGGTTTAGATTATATATTTGTATTTGTTCTTTACTTGTTCCCATGATCGTCTTGCGCTGCGGGGTTGCATCTGAAATAATGTGATTAAGAGGTCACACATGTAGAAAACATGAATTTATGGAGCGCACACCCACCCATGCCGGCATGGTGAAGGGTTACAACACGTTCAACGATATGAGCCTAAAATATCCATATGCACAGTATGAGAAGCAAATATACTGAGGAAGCTCTGTAGTGTGATGAACACTAAATGATCAGAGTCCGATATTGTTCCATGATTGTACAATCGCACGGACTTGCTGCGCATTAACAGCCAGCATTAATTCCTGGCTTTTGCTGCGGCGACTGTGTTGCCGCAGCATAAATGGAGCCATTTATTATCATTCCTGAATCATAATGTCGTGTTATCATTCAGGAATGATGATCCTGAATTCTACATGTTTCTTAAGTATCATCGTCTGCTCCTCCATGGTGAAATATGTCGCTCTCTGTTTCTCCATGTCTGCGATTGGTCAGATGCTTCCAACGCCGCCTCTTTTATGTGAGCGCGCACTGATTAAGATTGGAAAACCCTGGGTTGAGTTACCGAGTTGATAACCAGCTTCATAGTACCGTTTATCAAGACCGCAGATGTCTGGTTAAGTCAACCCAGGTAACAGAGAGAAATCCCGGGCATGTTAATCCGGCTTCGTCGTACAGGCCCCTGGCCTCCAACACCCCGTCCTGGAGCAAAATCCGTCCAACAGCACCCTCCTAGCAGCAAAAGTGGATTTTCTCGTGGATATACCAGCATGTCAGGTAGACTACACCACCAGATTTAATGCAAATTGTCTATAACAGAAAAGGGCAAAGCTAACGGGTTAGCTAACCACGCTGTCCTCACGACATGTGGCTGTATGTGAGGCTAGACCAGGGCTGGACAGCCAGCGAACCAAAGCAAAAGAGAAGGGGGGGGGGGGGAACTGAGGCTTGATTTTCTTGATCTCACTGAACATCTTTTTGTGTATTTTTATCTTTTCAATGATAGTTTTTTGTAACTTGAACATATATAAACTATAGAAGAACAAACTACGAGCTAGTACATGCCAACCACATTAGTTTTTTAGCCTAGCGTAACCATGTGTATATCACATTGTTCTTCATATTTCAACCAACCAAACTAATTAACACACATACACAAGTGTTTTCTAACATTAATACTTACAAAGATGTTAGTTTCCCAAGGCACACGCATGCAAAGGCACATTTAGCTTGTACATGAGCTGATGTTTCAGCTCCTTCACAGTAGAAAAAAGAACGAAGACTGTGTTGGTGAGAATTCAGCCAACGGTGAGAGCGCTCACTCGTTTCATCCTACAAGGACTGTCAACCAGTTAAACACAGATGATTGTCCGCTTCTGTAAAACTCCCGCTCACGTTCAGATACGCGAGCGAGTGAGCGCTCTCACCACAGAAACAATCTTTGATGTATGTTCTCCGGTAGCTTACTGTGAACGAACTTTCGGGAGAAAAAAATAAAAAATCAGCTGAAGTTGACGCTAAATGTGTGAATCTTTCGTCTTCGTAAGTATTAATGTGTTAGAAAACACTTGTGTATGTGTGTTAATTAGTTTGGTTTATTGAAATATAAAGAACGATGTGATATACACATGGTTAAGCTAGGCTGACCAACTAATGTGGTTAGGATGTACTAGCTTGTATTTTGTTCTTCTCTAGTTTATATGTTTAGATTGAAAAAGCTATTACAGTGAAAAGATAAAAATACACAAAAACATGTTCAGTGAGATCAAGAAAATCAAGCCTTAGTCCCTCCCCCCCCCTTCTCTTTTGCTTTGGTTCGCTGGCTGTCTAGCCCTGGTCTAGCCTCACATACAGCCACATGTCACATGAGGACAGCATGGTTAGCTAACCCGTTAGCTTAGCCCTTTTTTGTTATAGACAATTTGCATTAAATCTGGTGGTGTAGTCTACCTGACATGCTGGTATATCCACGAGAAAATCCACTTTTGCTGCTAGGAGGGTGCTGTTGGACAGATTTTGCTCCAGGACGGGGTGTTGGAGGCCAGGAGAGATGGAAGTCAGAGTACCACTAGAATAAACTAGACTAAACCACTGATTAAATTAAGTTTTACTTTTGTTATGAGTGTAAAGACTGCTGAAATTCATGATTGCAGTTATTATGATGTACAGTTCAATCAGTGTGATTGTTGCCGAGTAACCTGTCCTGTCTCTTGACATTTCTGATGGTGTCATTAATGCACATTTCATTGTTTCTCTGTCAGCAGAAGGTGGAGGGAGTGAGCGGAGGATGGCGAGGAGAAAGAACAGAAGACTGATGTCCACCATGCAATATGACCCACAACTAACTTTTGTACTTGTTGAAAATAATTGTTAGCCTACTTTTTAACTCAACTTAATAATAATTGTTACTAAAATAAATGTTATTTAATGACAAATTTTATTAGTCAAGTCTTTCTTAATATTAATACTGATTTTAGAGATCTTGTTCACATTGTCAAGTTTAAGCCCGAAAGTAAATACATTTTGAAGTATGTCTTGCAGTATTTGGCTTTAAACAAGGTGCCACAATGCTGAAGAAAGCTTAAATAGACGGGCATTTTTACTGTGTAGGTTTCCCCAGATTCCTTTCCAAGGAATTGGGGGTGTGTTCAACCCCCAATGTTCCCAGGTCCAGAAAACACCCCTAACTATGGTTAAGTAATGCTTATTAGGCTGTGCATTTATGCTATGCATTTATAAAGTGTTAACAAAGGGATGTATGTTTACACTTTACAATAAGGGTCCAAATAACATTCAGTAATGGTTAACTATGGTTAAGTAATGCTTATTAGGCTGTTAAGCATAAATATAGTGTTACCAGAGGGATAAATGTTTACACTTTACAATAAGGGTCCAAATAACATTCAGTAATAGTTAACTATGGTTAAGTAATGCTTATTAGGCTGTTAAGCATAAATATAGTGTTACCAGAGGGATAAATGTTTACACTTTACAATAAGGGTCCAAATAACATTCAGTAATAGTTAACTATGGTTAAGTAATGCTTATTAGACTGTTAAGCATAAATATAGTGTTACCAAAGGGATAAATGTTTACACTTTACAATAAGGGTCCAAATAACATTCAGTAATAGTTAACTATGGTTAAGTCATGTTTATGAGACACTCACATGATTAAGGGCCATCAGGTCAGGCTTCTAATGTGAATTAATACCTTACTTAACATGAAGTAAGGGGTACCTGATAATATACACAGCACAGCATTAGTAAATGATTACCTAGGATATTAATAAATGGCTTATTGATGCCCATCCAGATAACATACAATGTAAAGCGAAGGCTTTGTCAATGCATTAGTTAGCTGTTACTTAATGCTTATTCACTCCAAATAAACACCACTGCTAAACCATTACTAATGACATTATTAAGGGCTTACTAACATTCCAACTAAAACGGTTATTAATGCTGAGTAATGCATAGTATTGTAGTCAAGACCGCACCAACCGAGACCAAGACATTTCCGAGACCAGGGAGTACCGAGACCAAGACACGGTCAAGACATTTAGAGGTCGAGACCGAGACAAGACCAAGACTTTCACAGACCGAGACCGAGACGAGACCAAGACCTTTACGGACCGAGACCAAGCCGAGACCAAGGACACAAATATCAAAGAAAAATCATAACAAAACATCAAAATGTGAGGGTTTTTTAAAGTTAACTTTTAAACAAATATGACAACAAAAATGAATTAAGCAGCACTATGAATTAAATAAACTATCAACTAATAAATTTTGGCAAACATCAATTTTAACTATTGCCAAGTTGGGAGAAATCTCTTCTTATTTTCTGTCATTTGGTCTCTTTTTAATCTCAGTGTCTGTTTTAGAACTAATGACAACAGTATAAGTAGCCTACTCATACTTTATATGTAGGCCTATATAAGTTCTGCATATCATCTGAAATTTCTGCAGTGTCATCATCATCATCATCATCATCATACTCACAATGTTGAAAAGTTTTACAAAGAACTATTTTGTTTAGTAATGAGACAGTTCGCACAAACATGAAATTAATCACCACTAAAAAAAAAAGTTTATAATCAAACAAAATTCAGATTCCCAACGAACCTGAAGTAAACACGCACGCTGCATGAGGTGAGAACCATGTAGACTCAATCACAAATGCGCAAACAGGGAGTTTGTTCAGTAAATATAAACTCTACATTAACCTGGAGACAATAATGACCCTGCTAAGCATCACTGTTGCAGGTAAGATGTTCTTAATGATCTCTGATGTGAAATAATTACTCTGCATACCTGAAGTCTGAAAAAATAACGGGGATTTGCTGTGTGGATGATCGATCTCTGATCAGTGACTGAACAGCTGATGATGCGGTGCATTGCGCCTTGGCAGGCGGAAGAAGTAGTTCAAACCTATTCGTACGATTTAGTTAATTTTCACGGTGTTCATCGGTGATAATAAATGTGAAATCAGGTTTAGCTTGAGAATCAGTTCTATAATACAGGTGGTTGGTCGGGGAAGAATCACTATTTCAGTATCAACCCGCACAGAAATCGTCTTTTCGGGTAAATGCTTTTGAGCTTCATGGTTTTTGGTTAATTTCATTATAAATACCGAGGTCCTGGTCCAGACCTCGGTATGCTATGGTATGGCAATGGTAGCTACAGTCATGCTTACAAGTTCACACAGCCGCTCTCCTCCTGTCGGCTCGCGCATCTCTGCAGGTGTGCGCAGGAGGCGCTTGGTCACAGTGCAGCTGCAGGGAGACGTAACACTACCGATGCTTTTAAGTTGTCATTCGCTGTTTTTTAGAGGCTCCTTTTCCACTCTTATCAGCAGCTAAGTTATGGACAAAAAGCCGATCAGCAGTGGTCTCGACCGGTCTCGTTCAAAAATCCCGAGACCGCCCTGTCCGAGACCGAGACAAGACAGAGACAAAATGCTGTCGATACCAAGACGAGACCGAGAACCTAAAAAAATGGTCTCGAGACCGGTCTCGAGACCAAGACCGATCTCGAGTACTACAACACTAGTAATGCATACATAATGGCAATTTATTGTATAATTAAACTTTTATCAATGCTTAATAATGCATTAAGTAAGGTTGGGAAGTAAGCATTTATTAACCTCTAACTAACGCATTAACCAATATGCTAACTAATGCAAAGTAATAGTTAATAAAAGTTGTTCATGTATTATTAAGCAGTTAATTAATGCTTAATAATGCACTAACTAATGTTAATTAAGGGACCCTTATTGTAAAGTGTTACCCAGCCGTTTAATGTCCAGCTGGAGCTGCAGTTGTCTCTGTTGGGCTTTTTCCTGGGCCTCAAACTGCAGTCGAGCAAGGCGGATTTTCAACCGAGCCTCGCCATGAGCTCTACCAGAGCCACTGTCGCTAAGGGGGTCAAAGCGGGGAAGAGTGAAAGGTGTTTTTGCCTCTTCACCCTCCCCAACATCCTCCTCAGAATCCTTAGATCTAAGTGGAGGTTCACCTCCCAAGTGCTGCCTACTAGCCTGCACAGCAGATGGGCCTGCAGACCCAGACAGTACAGCAGAGGCTCCAGGGGCCTCAACCAAAGACAGAGAAGGGGCGGCTATGAGCTGCAATTCCTCCATCTTCCTCACAACCAGAGCTTTTAATTCCCGTTTAACCAGTTGCTTGGAATAAGAGATGGCAAAGTGGGACGCCAATTCAGCCAACTCGGCTTTGCGGCATCGATCCAGCTGTGCCAGAGAAGGATCCTTCAAAAACTGTTCCACGTCAAATTGTTGATCCATCTCTGGGGGTTTACACTTCTCTGTACAACACAATATTCACGACCAAGCGTTACACAAAAAATGTCACAGGATAGGGTGAGTCATATCCCGGACGAGCCCCCATTAATGTTACGCCCCTATGTGGTCTAGGGGGAAAAGGGAGGTAACATTAAACACAGAGACCAAAGAAGTAAAAATGTAAGTAAGGTTTATTCACAACCTTTGACACATGTAGCAAAACAATAGAACCAAGGTAAGGGCCAGACCCAGTCCTGCCCTGATAAAGAACAAAACACAAAACAAGTAAACCAGGAACCAAGGAAGAGGAGGGAATAACAGCCTCCTTAAGGAGAAAACCAGTCTCTAAGAACAAGAATCAACTATAAAGAAAACATAAAAGGTACTGTCCTGTGACAGGCTACTAAGTACAAATATGAAACAACCAACAAAAACCAAAGTCCACTGACTACGACACAAGTGAGTCTGTTTCCCTGCCACCAGTGAGGGAAACAGAAACACTTAAACCAAGTGCACACTGCACAGACAAAAGGCCTCAGTCACTTACAGTGACTGAGTGGCAAGCTGTGGCACACAGAAACCACCAAAGCACAGCTGCCCTGAATGAAGGGTGATGGCAGATTTTAAGGCTGAGTCCAGGAGGAGGCGGCAGAGCACCAGCCAATGGAGAGCAGGCAGAAGAGCAGGGGACCAATCCTAGGGGTGTGCTGGCACATCCAGAAGCGAATACAGCTGAACCAGGGCTGGCCAATCACCTGTAAGGACTCACACAGTCAAATTAACATAAGGCACCCAGGCCACCAGGCCAAGGGCCGTAACATTGCTCCTTTAAAGGGACTTGAGGCAAGATTAAGAAACGAAACTCGCAACTGCCGCGACTGGCGCTTCAAGTAACTGCAGCCACGAGCAAAGCCGTCACGGGAGCGTGCACAAACTGAAGCTATAATGTTGTTTACTAACCTTTTTCTTACACTTTTTAGTGTCTTTCAGTTGATCTGGATCGTTTGCTGACGGCAGAAGAATCCATAACTATCGCTTACAGTGTTTAACACGACTATCTTCTTCCTGTATCAAAACTGCGGATGTAGGTCATTTGACGTCACGTCCACAGGGCAGCGCGGGAAATTTGGACACCAAATTGCAGCGCATTTTGCAGCTCACAGCCTGTTCAAGGCAACGGAGAGAAACGTGGGTGGAAACGTTATTTTTGGGTATTTAGCGCTACATCACCATTAGTAATAAAAAAATGTACATGCATGTTTGTTTTTTTTTTAAATTTCTGCCTCTAGTCCCTTTAAGAGTTGCGAGATTTGGGGATTTAACTTATTTTCTGGTAGACAATGAGGGGCATGTCCACTTGAACAATAAAGCTTATTCGTCATTACCAGAAAAAAAGTTCATTATTGTCGGCACAAAGGGAATGGAGAGAACTTGTCGACATTGCAATAACCAAGCAGGGCTGTGTGTTTGTGTGGTTTTAGATTCTGTCTGGAGGAACCACGTCTGTAAAGATGCCACAGAAGAGGGAATGATGCGCAACGCCATCTGCGTTCAGTTTGGCTGCGGACAGAAGTCACCCAAGGAGATCTGCACCAGAAATATACAGTAACTGTTCATGTTCACTGTTATACTGTATTGAACTCTTTATAAATATAAAGTTTTAAACCCATACATTGTTCTACAGTCTCAGCTTCTTTAGCATAATATTGTTGCCTGAAGAGCAGGAAGTTAAAAATCCAGCCATATTAAGGGTCCATACTGGTCCCGCGCCTAACTCACAGGATCATGAATGGATCCACCGTGGATCCAGGACGAAGGTGCAGCAACAGTTTGAGGTCTGCCTGTGCTCTGACTAACACCAGAAATTCTAATCAAAACGCGGATCCCGCCGTGCAAGTGGACTCCTATAAGGCTCCGGGGGCAGGATCCAGGGCGAATGAAACAGTGCAGCTGTCGCGGATCTGCAGCGCCATCCATTTGCTATCTGGGGCGATTAATTGCCTCAAGGGGTACAGCTTCCTCAACAACTTCCTTTGGCAGAGGTATCCCTCCTGGAGCCCTGTGAACTGGGCCTGTGTGGAACATTTTATTAGTCCAGTTTTTTTTTTCTGTTTTTTCACTTAATCAGAGATTAAGTAAAAAAAATCACAGATTGTCAGTGTGTTTATCTAGCTGTAAATAACGTGATTGCGGCTTTTTAAGCCTTTTTGTTAAATGTTGATATCTGAGGTTTTCCTCGTAGTTTTTGTAAATGTTTTTCTGTTTACATGGTGATGACATGGCTTATTTCACTGCTTGAAATGGCAAAAATGCTGCTTTCCCTTCAAAACCATGAGAAAATGAGCTTTTTGTGCAACAAGGTTCTTCAAGCGGAAGTTGTTTAAATGCCAATATTTTTCACTTCTGTGACACCTGGAACATCTAAATAACTGTTTACTTCAATGAAACAACAAAGCAGCCAGCTCCCAGAAAATACACCATTTATTCTCCCTACATTGACAATCATTTCAAAATCTATATCTTCACATATGAAATACACATTTTATAGAACAGAGAAACGTTTGGTTTGAAACATTTTAAAAGTACAATAAGAGTATGCATTTCACAGCTCAAGTCAAACATTTTGAGAGAGGATGAAAAATGAAGATTGTGGTGAATAAAGAGTAAAAAAGTCAAATTTCTGATGTGAAAAATCATTCAATATATGAAAATGTCCAAAAGTCCAGATGGAGACAGAATGAAGCAAACAAATTAAGGTATTTACTTGGAGGATTTTCATTACAGCATCATGAAGTGAAACTAACTGCAGCTGAACATGAACTGAACACAACGTCCTGACATTCAGTGTGAAGCTTAGACTGTAAACAGACAGGCAAACACGTGGACATAGGGTAAGTGGATGTGACACTTTGTGTTAACATAAGGAGAAGGGAAAGGAAAGAAAGGCAAAGCCTTTGAGAGAAGATGAAAGAGAAAATGATACAAATAATAAACAATGTCCACAAAGCAGTCCTTACTGTGGCAAAAAAGTTTAAAAAGAAGAAGAAAAAAAAGAAAATAATGGCAAAACATAAAAAGATAAATAAATGATTCAATTAAATTAGGGGATCTATCTATCGATAGATCGATAGATAGATCGATAGATAGATAGATAGATAGAATATCACCACTACAGATTTGAACTGCAGGTAAAGTCAGGAACATCGTGGACTTTTAATTTTAATCATTTGCTGCCCACAAAGTCAAAATACTTTGATTCGAAAAATTATGAGAAAATCCTGCTGCTTGTATACTTTATAGGCTGATACTGGTAATGCAATATTGGCCCATAATATTGGCTTCCAAATATCGGCAGTTTGTGAGAAAATATCGGTATCAGTCCCACAAAAGCTGTATTGGTCAATCCCTATTATTGACTACTGTCAGGGTGGAAGGACCATTTCACCTCGTATAACAAAAACTGTTTCTAAGCAGGATTACCAACTCTGGCTTTAAGTTTATATAGTCACCGTGTATTATGGAAAGCTACGTAGCTTGGTATTATAGCAATGATATCATAACAATAATATTATCAGTGATATCAAAACCACCACCACCACTGTCAATTAAAAGTAAATGAGTAAATATATAACTAATCAAGAGATTGATCGGTCAATCATTAATAAGGAAAATATGAAAGCCAATCATAATAACATTATTATTACTACTATTATTACCAATATTATTGTGGATGGATTACACCGCAAATATTCTGCAATGCAAGTCTGAAGGCGGCTTGGTTAAAAGAGACAGACAAGTCCAGACTGAACTATCTGTTCATCAGTCAGAGTTTCTCTGACACCATCAAACTGTTTACACTCAGCACAGAGATACTGAAGAACCAGGAGTCCATAACCCAAGCCCAGCATAGGGAGGACGAGTGAATGTGGTGGTGAAGGTGTGGAGGTGGATCAGTGAGTCAGAGGAGACTCTGTAGAAGGACAGAGAGCCAGCAGGACAGTCCACATACACTGCTACTCTGTTAGAGACAGAGGAGGAGGAGATGTGTGTTTCTATGTTATCGTGACAGACAGAGAAACCGTCATCAACAGAGCATCTCAGACTCCAGGAATGATCATTCCATCCAAACACACACTCTCTTCTGTCCCCTGTCTTTCTGATTTCTCTGTAACTCACTGATACAGAAGCATATCCACTCCACTCGACCTCCCAGTAACAGCGACCAGTCAGAACATTTTCACACAGCAGCTGAGGAAACCAAAAATCAAATCTGTCTGGATGATCAGGATATGACTGACGCTCCTCCACATATGTTAACTTCCTGTTGTTGTCAGAGAATATGAGGTTTCTGTCCGGTGTGTTGGTGTCGACTGTGAGTTTACAGGAATCTGATGGAGAAAAACACAATCCAGCTGCAGTTATTGATCTATCGACACTTTGATGCTGACTCATGAATGAGTGATGTGACAGTGTGAAGATAGTTGAATATAATGAATTCAATAAAAAACACACTTACACTTCCTCAGACCTGGTCTCAGCCATCGTTCTCCAGCAGGCTCCACCCTGAAAGGAGGAGGGGGTCAGAGCAGCAGCGTCTCTTTCAGCATGCTAACATGGACATTACTCTCATACACACTGAGAAAGCTTCAGATTTATGAAGCCATGTGAACATGGACTTCTATTTTAGAAATGCTCGTTATCTGAGAATCTGACTCCTGGAAACCATCCTGATTCCACTCTCATTTTCAGCCATGAATGATGCAGACACTCCCCTAATAAGTCATTTCCAGATGGAAAGCTGAACAAACATGGCAAAGCAAGTAGCAGCAGATCCAATCCACTCCACTTTGCTTATAAAGCATATTTCAGGCAGAACACGTCTCCAAAGTGCTGCACATACAAAATACCCAGCAATAAAAATTAAATAAAAATAAAATAAGATAAGACAAACATGTGTTGCTCTGTATAGCTCCACCAGCTCTCATTCAAAACAATAAAAATACGAAAAAAAATAATGGCATTATATTTACGTCTATAAGCCAATACATGCCGCTATTGGGTTGCCAAATACAATCTCTGTGTGGCAACAATATTTTGGGCACAGTTAGGCTGGTACAGGGGGGAAACAGTGGAGACGGTGAGTAAAGCAGCTGCTTCAGAGTCCTGGAGATATTGTTACCTGTTTCTGAGGAGGAGTGACCTGAGAAGAGCAAAACCTGGAGTAAATTTAGTTGAAAACTACACTAAATTGACCCACATAAACATTTTCACGGCGTCAAAACACGGACATGGTGACTTTTCTCCTGGATCGGCAAGCTAACTTGTTTGCTAACATGGCTAACGTAAGCTGTCAGTAATAAACTCCTCTGCGTTATTTGTTGGACATGCTGCAGACTGTTGGTTACTTGCGTATCGGCAGCCAGCCTGGCATCCCAGCGGCTGGAGTTTTCTGCCATTGCAACTACAACCTAGACACACGTGGTGTTACTGTTCTGTCCGTATTCCATATTCAACCTTTAAGCTGGTACTGGCCCTCAGAGCGTGCGCCGGAGTATAAATTTGGAGGTAATCTGAAATTTATTGTGAGGCCAGTCCATTTAAAGCTTTAAAAACAAACAATAAGATTTAAAAATCTATCCTCAAACATACAGGCAGCCAGTGCAGAGACACTAAAATAGGGGTGATGTGTTCACGTTTCTTGGCCCTGTTAAAAGTCGTACTGCGGAGTTCTGGACTAGCGTGCACAACTTGTTCAAAAATATTAAAACATTTCACTTTAGATAAAAGACAAAGATGATAAAAACTGGATTTTAAAACGGCATTAACCTGTTTATCAAGTTTAAAATCGCTGTCCATGGTGACGCCAAGGCTGGTGACTTTGGGACGGTCACCAGCCTTTGGGACTTGGAGGGTCCCAAGTCAACAAGGGTGTTACCAAACATCATGATCTTAGTCTTTCTCGCATTTAGCTTTAAAAGATTTGGGGCTAACCAAGCTTTGATATCACTTAGATAGCTAAGTAGGGCTGTCAGGGGGCAGTGGTTAGTTTTGGTTATTGGCATTGTAATGGAAATTTTATAATCACACTGAGTTTCACATTGTGATATTGGAACAGAGAAATAAAGTTGTAGAAATGAGCAGAATGAGGGAGTGTGTGGAGGATCTACTGAACATTAGACTGTTTACAAAGAGACACCTGCTTCTTCATTTCAGACTTTTCTGCTTTTATATATTTTTAGAGGAAAAAACACTGGAAATATTTTTACTGTAGGATTTATTTCTTAGTTTATTTCAGTTTAACTGAATATAATTGAATATAATTAAATGTTGGACTTGAATAAAGTAGAACAGCAGCTGTTTCAGTAATGTTCAGAACAGTTTGGTAACCTTTAGTTAACATTTTCTAACTGGAGGATCATCAGATAAAATCATCATTCAGGAAAGTGAAGCAGAGAATTCAGATCTACATGTTTTATATGAGACTGCTATGACCTCTATTTCTTATTACAACACATTTTGTTTGAATCATTAATGTTAGGGGACTGAAAAAAAATTTGTTCAGCCACATCATGAACAGGTCAGCAGGTGAAACCATCTGCCTGTACAAATATCCAGGTAAGACTGATTAAACTAAAGCAGACACAGAAGGACATTGGGTGGTGATGTGTTCCAGAGATTGATGGATGTTATTGGTCTGTGAATTTATATGGACACAACAATAGAAGAAAAAACATACAACTCTGCTAAAATAACGGCTGTGATCAGAGAATTTAAGATCAAATATGCCACAGAAACATAATAGTTGGAGGGAGATTTCAATACATGTCCAGATGAAAGGATGGACAGATACACATCCAGATTCACCAATGTTCATAAAAATAGAATCAGGCGGTTGCCTGTGTCGCCAGCTCGGCAAAGCCGGACATACTTGTGAGAATTCACAAAGATTTCACAATATTTTCATATGCTGACATTATATTGACATTTAAATGCGGTATCAATCTATTTTGTTAACGAAATCTCGCAATATTTTATCGTTCTGTTACAAAATCTCTTGGAATTCACAAAAATTTTGTGATATTTTCATAATACTGATATCATATTGACATTTAAAATGCGGTATTGATCTAAAATCACGCGACATTTGATCATTCTGTCATGAAATCTCACAAGAATTCAAAAATACCATGAGATTTTGTAACAGAACGAGGAAATCTTGCAAGGTTTTGTTCGTAAAATAGATTCCACATTTTTATAAATTGATTTGATATTGGCTTGTGAAAATATTGTGATATTTCAGTGTATTGAAATTGTTTCAAAAGCCCTATTTTTCAAAGTGTCAGAAACAAATAAAAAACTGCTATTTGCAATAACTGCTTATTTTTTTTTCAACTTTAATATTGGTATCTATATCAGTTATCAGCCACGAGCTTTAAAATATTGGCATATAGGATATCGGCCAAAATTTCAATATCGTTCATCCGGAATGAAACTTTGAGCAACTTTTACTGTGATGGACTCGGACCAGAACACCAGCAACCGGGCCAGAAATCTGGCTGCAGTGATGGACTCAGAGCTAAAGTGTGAAAAGCACATGAAGGCATCACTAAATCAGCCGACTATCAGCTGAAGAACATGTGAAGGATGAAAGATGTGATGTCTCAGCAGGACCTGGAAAAACTGCTCCATCATTCATCTTCAGTCGGAGGATTTTTGGATCAAAGCTGCAACACAAACTTTTACTGACTGAATATTTAGAACGTGATGAGAAACGTTGTTTCCCTCCTGGTTGAATCAGACGGAGTTTCTGCAGATTCCTCCTCCAGCGGGACCTGATGATGATGATGATGATGAAGGCAGTGAGAGGAGGAGCTCCACAGCTGAATGTGAAAGGCTTCATGGTGGAAGTGAAGAGCTGCTGTGTTCTCTCTGTTCTTCATTCAGTACAAGTGAAAAGAATGTTGCTGCTCTTCATCTGGATGATGATGATGGTCTCCTTTCAAACTGGTGAGTCATGAACAGATGGAGCTCAATGGAGAAGAAGATGATAGAAATGAAAGATGTTTCATGATGTTTGGCTTCCATTTTTCTAGAAAGAAACTAGTTTTTGGATCCAGAATGAAAATGCAAACATGATGGTGAAATCTATCTTTGCTTCCAGGATCTTCGGAGGATTTACTGACACCATTTAAAGAAGTACGGATGCTTCTGGAAGGAGACAAAGTCACTCTCTCCTGCAACTATTCAGGAACCGTATATAATCTCTACTGGTACCAACAGAAGTCCACTTCACCTCCACAGCTGCTCATTTCAGGACTTTCAGATTCTACAGATAAAAGTTTTTCTTTAAAACATGAGAGAGAGAAAAAGGAGTTTCATCTGGAGATCAGCACCACTGCAGTGTCTGACTCTGCTGTGTACTACTGTGCTCTGCAGCCCACAGTGACAGGAAACAGCAAAAGTGTGGAGAAAAGCTTTGGAGCAAAGACAACACAATACTCCACAACATCCACTAGAGGAGCTCACACACTGTTAAAGCTCTGATGAAACTCTGAGAGGATCCACATGAGCAGCAGATCCACATCAACATGATGCTGCAAACACTCTGGATGTTTCCACACAGCAGATATCCATCCAGTTTGACCAGTTCACCACCACACAGGAGATTAATCACGCACTGAAAACATATATGGAGCAAATGATCAGCCTCCTCCTTTCTCGTTCCTTTTTCTCTTCTTTTAATGACTCAGGGATAAACTCTGATAGTTGGGGGTGATTTCAACATGTATCCACTACGAATGGACAGGCTGAGTACTGCAAAGTCAGGAAGCCTGGCAATCCTCAGATCCTGTTAAACAGTCCATGAAGGTCTCTGGTCTCTGTGATGCGTGGTGCTCTCATCATCCCTCCCTGACAAAATACACCTTCTTCTTCAGTCCATCATTCCCACTCTAGGCGATTATTGAACTAGCAGCTCACTGATAGAGTAGGTCCTCAGGAATGGAAATCCATCCAATAACCATCAGTGATCACACACCAGTATCACTGACTTGAGAAATAAAGCACCAACCAGAAACTGGACATTCAATCCATCATTATTTAAAGGAGTGATGGACATCATAGCAGTAAAAACTAGTTCATGTTGGAAATACGGTACATGTAAATACTCCAAAGGAAGAAAACATCACTTTTACAGCGGGGGATTGTTCTGGCAGCCAGACCTCCCTCCTCAGCAATACAGCTGAGTGCGGGAATGATATGCAGCTTTACCCGGAGACCACGTTGACTTCATTCTGATTGGCTACACCTTATTTGGCTATGACCTTATTTAGAGAAACTAGGTCAAGCTGCGGTCGGAGTTTGCTAAAGGCTAACTGCTAGCAACATGGGCACTTTAGACAGTGTGAGCTACGTTTATCAGACAAGACAGCATTTAGAAAATAAATAAACTTACAGGTAATGACAAGGTTGTGGCCCCCTCCCTCAGTGTTGCTGCACAAGTTTGCTTTTAAATCCATTTGTTTGAAAACCCAGACCTGACTGCTCAGAAGTTACTACTAGCTCCACTCACACAGCTGAATCAGCTGGAGAGGGAGGGGGGGCGGGCGGTGCATAAATCGTTAGGAGAGAGGGGGGGGGGGCCTGTTAGATAGTGTGCTCTTATTGGTGCAACTGAACTACGTAGAATGATGGAACTACGTAGAATGATGGAACTACGTAGAATGATGGAACTACGTAGAATGATGGAACTACGTAGAATGATAGAACTACGTAGAATGATAGAACTACGTAGAATGATGGAACTACGTAGAATGATGGAACTGCGTAGAATGATGGAACTACGTAGAATGATAGAACTACGTAGAATGATAGAACTACGTAGAATGATGGAACTACGTAGAATGATAGAACTACGTAGAATGATAGAACTACGTAGAATGATAAGACTACGTAGAATGATGGAACTACGTAGAATGATGGAACTACGTAGAATGATGGAACTACGTAGAATGATGGAACTACGTAGAATGATGGAACTACGTAGAATGATGAGAACTACGTAGAATGATGGAACTACGTAGAATGATAGAACTACGTAGAATGATAGAACTACGTAGAATGATAGAACTACGTAGAATGATAGAACTACGTAGAATGATGGAACTACGTAGAATGATAGAACTACGTAGAATGATGGAACTACGTAGAATGATAGAACTACGTAGAATGATGGAACTCGTAGAATGATAGAACTACGTAGAATGATGGAACTACGTAGAATGATGGAACTACGTAGAATGATGGAACTACGTAGAATGATAGAACTACGTAGAATGATGGAACTACGTAGAATGATGGAACTA